>JBAMJV010000135.1:0-235326 GCA_037951105.1 Echinarachnius parma
TATAATAGGAATGAAATATAACGAATTAAAATGTTTAGAAATTTGCAATTCGTTTCAGTGGCGAAACTGCCGGGGGTGTTATGTGTACCCACAAATTTGACAAATTATACAATAATTCCGATTCGTGCCCCCCCCCCCCCCCCCCCCCCCACACACACACTCACATCCGTATAGACCCACGTTCTACGCTACTATACATGTATACCGGGTAAGACTGCAATAAAACGTATGTCCATCTTTGAAGGATTTAAATTGGCAATAAGTTTGTACACACTCCGCTTGTAAATAATGCATACTGGAGAATATTATTACATCCAAGGGATAGGGAATAATTATTGTAATTGGAGGGGAGGAAGTGTCGGTTCATTTTCCATTCCTCCTTCCAATATCCGTTTCGAACTTTCGACCACCTGATGTCTACACCTCTGGACCCACACTCACATCAACGTCCGTGGTCTGTCCAGTCCTCCTAACTCCAAATGACCGCCTATATATATGCCTGACCATGACTGACCACGGTAACCAGTATACATAACTTAGTCGGACAAATGAGGGGGGGGGGGGGCGGGGCAAGCGGATTATTGGGGGCACACTTTGTTTTATATTTCTTTATTTTGCAAATGATTTCCCCCGTATCTTTTCAAAATTGTTTTTATTCGATTATTGGGGCAACTAATATCCACGGTCTGATAATAGGTATATAGGGGGTGGACTGGGGGTTGTAAAGCCCCCCTTGCCCACCACGATACTTTTTGAGACACCAATATGCAGGTAAAGAAAGGCACCTCATATTCAGACAAAACTCTAATATAATATGATAATAAACCGTAATATATTGAGTATATCCCTGTGGTGAAACGGGAAGGAGAAGGAAAATAAAAAAAAAGTATAACATCATTATAGTTTCTTGGAAATATTATTTATATACTTTCTATATAGTTTTGTAACTTGGGGTAGCATTTGCCAGCTTTATCCCTATGTAAACAAGTATTGCCCCTTGGAGGAGTAATTACCAGAATTTTAATTTTGACTCGGGACGCCCTCCTTGTCACGCTAGAGGGGTAAACTTGCCCCCTTTCTATTTCCTCGTCTGTGTCCATGGTGTTGGCGTCTGCTATGTCACTCTTATTAATGTCATGGATTGTACATTTGTATTCCATGTTCATAACTTCAAGTTCATATCGAATGTCTACAAGACAATTTCAGGATGTGGTTAAGAGCTTTTCTGAAAATGAGAACCCGCCAGAAATATATCCGCCCGCGTCATTTCCGAAAGAAATTCTATACTTTATCAACCTAGAATCTATAATTGGTCTGTACGTATATCATGACTGTCTACGTAAGTTAGTAATCAAAATATGAAGTCGAATCACATTATTGAAACGCTGAGATGCACTTATCTTATTAGCTAGTATTGCATGTATACGTACACATGCGTGTTTGCACCCTGTAAAACATATAACCCTTGAGGCTTACTTCATTATTATCGTTTAAACATTATTTACTATAATTTTTATATCATGTGACTTTGTTCCCGTAAATTATACATTCACCCGTGATAAACAGATTTCAAATTCATATAGAAGACCAGCGATTTGCATTATCAATGAAATTAAAAATATTATTACTTTCGATATGACGAATTATATTAATTCAGTTTGTAGGCTTTAGCTTTGGGGATATTTTTGTTTGCCTATGTATTCCATGAAAATATCTATGATTTAGGTACGGTATATGCATGTATCTTGTTTGGTATCGTTGTCGGATTACGTCGCGTTTCATACATAACATGACGCGCATGACATAATTAAGGGGGTGCTTCACAAAGATTCTAAGTTGGACTTAAAAAGTATGGAAAGCTATTAGTTTCTTCGAAAAATTGTTGTAAAAGTCCTTTTTCAAAGGCATAAAATGTTGATTCAAACCATTAATATTTTCTATTATCAAGGAGATTTCATGTTATTGATGCAACATTTATGAAAAGGCTAAAATTCTTGCTTAGCTGCTTTTGAATATATTGTATTCCAAGGCTACACATGGCTTTCCATAATAGTTAAGTCCATTTTCCATTAGTAACATAATGACGCCCTCATGTACAAAATCAATCGCACTCGAATGGCTGAATGTTAGCATTGCTCTTATTATAGAGATCGCGCGCGTCGCCCACTCTAATGACGGGTTGCCATGGTGACAAAAATTTCAGGGGGGAATTTTGTTTCCCACCTGTTGTTGGGTCTTTGCTCACAAATTGATCGGTCATTTCATCTTTGAAAAGAAATTGAAGATAGCGCTAACATGTGTATTCAATAAGTACACTTGTTCTCTCCTAAAAATAGACTGTACAACACAGATCATTTTTGTTGTCATTGTTATGAATAGTATCTATACCATTTCGAAATGTGGGAATAATGACGTGGAAAGCATTCAATCCAGTTCCGTGAACTTTGTTTTGTTTTGTTTGTGGTGGTATGAAGTAGAACCACTTATTGTTATTTTTGTTTGTTTACATTAAGTGGAAGTAAAGTGGAAGCAACAAAGCATGTACATCTGTAATTATGTTGACATGGCTTTTATCAGAATAGGAGTAACTTTGATAAATACCTACATGTAACTATCACACTGAGAAAGTGAATCAACGAATCAGCACAAGACACAAATTATATAGAGAATTACTTTCATGTGAGGGTTTACCGTGAATGTGTGTTTGTGACATAATAAGAAGTTTCGCTATAAAATAAAATACACGTCAGTTGTTAACAAATTTACTTTAAATGGGTAGTACAGTTTTGGTAAGGCTGAACTTTAGTAATCAAAAACTGCACAGTAAGATTACAAACTAATATTTATAACCCCACCATGCTCGAAAGGTATACAAAAATACAAACGACTAAGTAAAAAGCCTGTTATCACTCAAAAAGCGCCATTAAAACACAAGAGGGCGCTCTCTAATAAGGCATTGGTTTCAACCATTTTTCATACAAAAATTATGCATGTGATGTTTTGTTAAAATAATGATTAAATAGAGAGATCACCAACAACTATTTAAAAACCGCTTTTGAAAATTTTTGAAAAAGTGTAAGCATTTTTTTTTTTTTTTTTTTAAATCATCGTATTTATTTGGGGCCCAAATAAATACAATCGGATATATTTATTGATATTTCAGCCATTTCTGAACCGATTTTGACCAAATAAAGTTTATTCTGCCATTAAAATTGCATGTTCTTTCAAATTCGACACTCAGTTTTTCATTACCTCACGAAAAAATGGTGTTGTGCAGCGCCCTCTCTACCAAAACTGAACTACCCCTTTACAAAACCACTTCGTCGGCCTTTGTGTAATGAATAAAATGCTATGCATTTCACATTATATTCCATCTATAGCATGATCATTGAAAAGGGGTTCTGGGACGAACAACCACCACATAGATTTCTAGCTAGTTAAGAGCACTGGTCTAGCGAAACAAACAAACAAACAAACAAGGTTCAGGCTTCGATTCCCGGGGAAGCCGTATTTTCTTTGCTCATGTACATGTTATATACGTATTGCATCCGTTTACGTTATTGACGTTATGAACTCATGATCAATAGTATATAATACATAAGTTATTTTCTTGTCCTTTTGATCAATCATTATTTCAGCATCTTCAATCGCAAATATCTCAGATTAACAACAAACATTGAGATGTTGTTCTTTGCCACAAACCCTCCTCGTACATATAGGCGCCAAACCAATAAACCAATAAACTCCTTTGTGACACGAACAGGTAGTCAGCGAGAATATCGGAGTGAGCTCAGTATAGCATGCACTTAATTTCGCTTCAAACCAATACTCTCCTTCTTGACATGTATATCAGAGGACATCTACAAATCTGAGTAAGCTCAGTAGCATTCACTTAATTTCGCTTCGGAACAAGGCTATATAGTGACGATCCGAATAATAATAGGGTGGATGATAAATGAGGCCTTGGAGGAGACGAATTAAGATCTGATTGTCTCCATTTTATTGCCGCCTACCTCGCTCTCTCGTATCATTACGCTGGGAAGGATGGATGCAGAGGGAGAGGGAGAAGAGGAGAGGAGGAGGTGATACAGAGTTTGGGAAGGAGGAAGACATAATGAAAAGGACACACTACCCCTCAACATGTCTACATCTTCGTATAACATGCCTGTTATTCGTAGTTGTTGACTGTCATTTATTCGACAATCTAATATGTATCATTAATATCTTTGTGAAATACATAATTCCCTTTCTAATGATCCCTAGAGAAGATGATGTCGTATATATTACCATCCATCTTCCATCTGATATCGCAGCAAATTATACCAGCTTCATGTTTGCTACACTCTTATAACCGAGTTACATAATATAAGTCAGCGTTATTATCGATATCATGTCCCAACACATATTTTTGTCAAACGTAAAAAGAAAAGAAAACACCTTAAATTTGTTTATTGAAAGCAAAGACAGTTATCGCTAAGTTAAACCTTATTATAAATCAGGGCAAATTAAAATTTGATTGCCTCCATTTTCTTGCCGCCTATATACTTCGTTCAATTACTTCGTTTCGCCGAGAGGGATGCGGATTATCTGGTATTCTTTTCTTTAGTTGGAAGATTCAGTGATTCATAAGATTCCGATAATATATAGGTTGGAAGGTGGTGTAGAGGACTGGGGTGGCGTGGCGGAGGGGGGGGGTGGGGGGGGGGGGGGTGAAGAATGGTTGTGTGAAGAATGCGTATTTTAAATCTGGATATTCAGATCTGCATGCAGTGACACGGGAGATTTCACGGCATCGCATGTAAAACGAGAAAAGGAGATTAGCTTTTCCCATAAAGGTTTCTAGATCCCAACAATCTAGAACTTTGCAAATCAAACCAGATTAAGATTTGATTGTCTCCATTTGATTTCCTCCATCCCCGTCATATATTGCCTCGACAGTTGTGAGTAGTTAGTTCCTCGGTCATTTCTGCCGATATAGTAACTTTGTTGGCATATTGTGCAAGAAGTGACGGATGGTTGGTCAAACGTGTTATTGTTGTGATCTGATATTCCCGCTGAGAAAGTTAGTAATGTGTGCAAATGTAAAGTTAAATGGATATTATATATATGGCCGAGTAACGAGCGAAAATGCAAAGTGATATTGGCTTACTTATTGCACTGACTTTGTACACATTTATAACTATCTAGTGGATAATCAAAAACAATCGAACACTTCAATCACAAATATATTTTTAACGAAAGAGAAATATTCGAAAACTGTTACATGCTTCTATTGATAATACGAATACAACAAGGTATGTGAGATCCGCTATAGGGTTATAAGTCAATGTTTTGGATTTTGACAATGTTACTAGATCCCTTTAAAGGTCGTCATGTTCGGGGATTAAAATGGCGCTGTTCGAAATGCTACACCGTGGATCGCCATATTGATGAATATAGGCTAGTTTGTGCGTAGATAATGCATATCACTGAGCCAGTGTGTATTTCTCACCGTGCGCAAGGCGTTCGCAAGATAGCACCGCACATCTGATTGACCAATCCAAACTGCCTGTATGAGTGTATTCTAAAGTTTCTTGCATAACAAACAAACAAATATTCCATCAAAATGATGTGCTACTCACCTGTACATGTGTGTTAGATGTATATAGGTATAAGATGCGTTATACAGGGTGGCACAGATATAACGGAACTGGGCACTTCCCAAAATAAAGTAACACAATGAACATATCCATCGGATAGGGTGTCCTTTCCAATGAACAACGATACCAAGAAAAGTAATTTTGGACGTGTAGTTTTTGTTTTAGGGCGCTTTGAGTGAGACCATGTCAGGTTCCTATTTTTGTCAATTTTTACCAAGTCAGTGCCTGATAAATGAGACTTATTGCCCTACATACCATTGAACACGCGAATATTCCGCGCGCCATTGTTAGTGTGCATTCAGCTGTTTGCCGAGCGGTGCCGAGAGAATGGGCTTAATTGGTCACTAGTATGACGGGCAGTAAGTCTCATTTATCAGACACTGACTTGGTAAAAATTGACAAAAATAGGAACCTGACATGGTCTCACTCAAAGCGCCCTAAAATAAAAACTACACGTCCAAAATTCCTTTTCTTGGTATCGTTGTTCATTGGAAAGGACACCCTATCCGATGGACATGTTCATTTTGTTACTTTATTTTGGGAAGTGCCCCGTTCCGTTATTTCTGGGCCACCCTGTATATCGGACTTGTATTTCATCTTGACATTTATCAGTATCCTTCTGCTACCTTGGACAATGTATATTAAATATGCACTTGATATCTCCCTGACCGTCTTCGACTATCCAACCCAATTAAAACGTTGATAAGGACAGTAGCCATGCATGGTCAATCTGCAAGGGTGATGCGTTGATTGGTATTGGGCATCGTGACTGTAATCCTAGGAAGTCAAGTGCCCTTTTCTAGACACAGTGAATACTGTCCGACGCCCTAGGTGTTTGTCAAGTATTTTAAAGTGACTATGGCGTCAGAGTCGGATAGCGTGCACAGTGTATTCACAACTAGGCGGAATCGTACGTGAGCGAAACACGCGCGCAACTTGTACGTAAGCAACGAAGCGCGCGGCGTGCGTTCAACATGGCGCCTTCCAGCGTGTGTATTTTGGAAAGCGCCATCTGACCCGACGACGCGCAGGGTACCTTAAAATCGAAAAGCTTAGAAATGTACTGTAGCATAATTCTGTTCTCCTCTGTATAATGCACTACCGCTTGTTTCCCCTTTTTTGTTGGTGTATAAAGTAGCGAGTTGGAGAGGGTTGTGCGTTGATAATGTTGGTCTAATTATTGGCCTTTAAATGTCCATCTTAATCATGTTAATGTTTACACGCAACCGTCTTTCTTCCAATATATCGCCGTGATAGATGAGCCATTTTGAGAGCGTTGTCCGTTTAATATTCTCACTGGTCAAGGGCCTTTTGATTGTCAATCTGAAATTCGATAAAAACAAATATTATTTTATGAGAGCATTGACCCTCTATATTCAGTATAGCTGCACCGTTGATAATTCTAATTAACTAGAGAACGTGACCAAAATATCAGAGGATATATTCATAATATTCGTGAATAGATATATTATGAAGTAAACATAATATCGAATAAATCGTGATTAAAAACAACAAGCCTCAACAATTCTTAATATATTTTGATATTATAGCGACTATCGGTCCGTCGGCATTGTCTGTGAGGAGAATTTAATCGGGTCGACCATTTTTCAGTAGCTGCACCTTTTATAATGTTTTTTTCCTGCAGATTTCTTTTTAAAAAATAACATACTCAATGAGCCTTCTCAATAAATTCTCAGTATCATCGGCTCAATATATATAGCGAATATGTTCGTCGGCATAGTTGTGAGGGGCCGGGTTAATATGCATTGAATCGGGTGGATCACGGCATGTTTACATGACCATAATTAAACCTTATCTCTTCTTTGCACTTGGCGTGTTTAGCAATGCGGAGGCCTATCTAGTCTTAGGGTCTTACTTAGGGTCGGCCTTGTATGTCTGTAAACAAGATTGAATTTCAACTTGTGAATAATTAACGATATTTTTATGTTCCGAGAACGCGGACGATTTCCGTTTAATGTTAAGGTTGTTTCATTAAATGTGAGGTCGTTCCATTAAATGCAAGGTTATTCCATTAAGCAATGTTAAGTGTGAGGTTGTACGTTTTTATCCAACATGTCCGATGACCAAAAATAGTTAAGTGTACAGTAATTGCTATTTGTTACGGTTTTCTTTTCGTGTAAGGGGGTAGTACTGGTAAATTTTGCTAAAATGGGACATTCTTTATAAATATGATTCTGAAGGAAGAACAAAGACTATTGAAGCCATTTTTAAAAATTTGTTTTAATATATATACTTTCATTCCGTCCAATTTTTATCCGCCAAACGCTTTTAATTTTTGAATAAATTAGCATAAATTAGTGGGAAAAAAATAAAGAAAAACAAAGAAAATTATTCAAACTCTAACTCCTCTCATTTTTATCACTGGATTGAAGCCAAATTTGGCAGGTAGGCCTATGTTATTTAACTATTTTGAAAATATGCATAATATTTGGTTAATTAATTAATTATGCGTATTACCAGATTTGCATTTTAAAAAATTGAATTTTTTGAAATATTTTGGAATGTGATAGTGCTATAAAAAAAAAGCCATCATCATATTGTGCAATGGTATGAGCCCAACATCCTGTCCAATTTTTAGCCAAATTGAATGATAAATAGTGAAGTTTTTAGAAAAAATGTGTGAAAAAATGACATTTTACAGAAAATGCATGATTGTACAGATAACCATTATCCATTGACACGTGTAGACTAACGATATGCAAATATGATGTTTGAATGCATTTATAGTTATTTCTCAGGACTTGTCATGCTGGATTCATGTTGAGAAGACCATAAAGATATGGTATAGCTAAAAAAAAAAATTTTTAAATCAATGTTTTTGGTGCTTACCAGTACTACCCCCTTAAGGGCGTAAACCTTTATTTCATTCTTGTCATGTTTCTTTCCTCCTGCCCTCTCCATTTTCTTATTATATTCCTTCATTATCTTTCTTTTCTTTCGTCTCCAGAACGCCTCCTTTCATTTGTGCGCTTCTCTTCTCATTTTCTTCCTTCTCTTCCATCTTCCTCGCTCCCTCGGTTTAAATGTTCTTGTTGGTATTCCTTATTTGGGGCTTTTTTTCTTCTTATTATTATTCAGTTCCTTTTTTTATGTGGAGTTTCGGGCCCTATCTCTCATCTGTGATAATTGGACAGACTGTTTCTAATGAGAAGACATTTCATTCGTGACAATTTATATTATAAGTATATTCACATCAGGGATAGAAAGACACTATAACAAAACGAATTAAACGCCGATCCGATTTTGAAAATTTTGAACAAGTAAGGCCACCGAGGTATATTATCATGATTTTATAATAAATAAATGAAAACAACAGGTATGGTATGTTTGTAACGTCAAAATCAACATTATCGGTTATTTTCCTAATGTTTTTCTTTACATTCCGACAGCTTCAATCGCACAATTCTTATACAATTTAGATTTACAGCAACAATCTCCATGGCTGAGTGTATTATAAATTATATTATGTTTTTGTCAGGTTGCCATGACGGAAATCGGTTGTCGCAGTCGTGTCCGTGCGTCTCGATTATTGCTTGTGATTTGAGACCGTGGATGCGAATCAAGTTAACTTAATTTACTTGATTTACGGTTAAAGGGACTTAGCAACATTGTCCAAATCCTCAAAATCCAAATGGAATAATAGTGGTTCCCTCATACCTTGTCTTATTCGTATTAACAGTAGACGCATGGGACAGGTTTCAGTTTTTTCAAATTTCCATTTCGGATATGAAATTATCTACGGGACCTTTTCAGCCGTGTATAAAGTAAGTGCAATGAGTAAGTGAATATCACTTTGCATTATCGCTCATTTCTTTAACGTTAACCCTGACGGTATCAAGCCATACACGTACACAGTGATTATTTAAACTATATATATATAACATATATATATATATATGGTGGCATTGGTTATAAACGATTTCAATGCAGAGTGGGGTACGATGTTGTGTGAATGCAGGCGTTAAACATCACCTTGTATAATTTGTTATTATGCTTGTGGATAAGCTTGTTTGACGTATTATGCAGTGTCAAACTATCGAAAATGGTGTAATTTGCAACATCTTTCTTTGATTGTGTAGACATTGAATCTCAAAGTATATCGGAAATGTGTTGTGATGGCAGTGTGTCATATTTGTTTGACATTTAACGAGACAGTAGCCATTTCGAAGTCATTGTGCGGGGCATTATTTTAACCCCATCTTCGAATTGGCGCACATTGCATAATGTTCTGTTTTCACGGCTCCCCCCTTTTCAACAATTTCCCTCAAGATAACAGTCTAGGCTACGTTTATTACCACGTAGTGCCGTTACGAATACTATCATCATCGGTAGCTCTTTCATAATACATGGATACTGATTATGTTTCATTTCTAATTCTGTCTTTTTAACCAATTTATTCAGTTTTATCTACAGAGATCGAGTGAGAAGATGTGGTTACGTAATAAGGGGAGGTATAAGTGTGTGTATATCAACACGATTCTTCACACGCATCTGTTTATAATTGTTTGAATAAATCGTGTTTTATCTCAACGTGTATAAGCAGGTCAGGTTATGTGTAGGCCTATATAACAAATTATTTTGAATTTTATCTTGTACGAAATTTTTGTTTTAGTACGGTTCTTCGCAGTCTATCGATACTACGTTGGTTACGTAATACGGGAGGAGGCCGTGTGCAGTACCTTGTCGCATTCGACACACCCAGTTTGTTTAAGTCGTGTCTAAATAAATCTTCTGTTATCAGCAAACTATGTGCATGGGTGATATTTATTTTCTCTGTCTATCTTTTACTCATTTATCTGCAGCTCTACAAAGTTCGTCGAGTAAGTCGCAATAATTACGTAACACTGGGAGGGTCCCGTTCCGTATGGTGACGACCCAACACCCTATGCTCATCACTGAAGTTATCATCGTCATCAGATGCACAGAGACGCAGGGAGATGTTACGATCAAGTTTAAGACCCCGGGTTGGTTAATGAGTTACGCCGATTAGCGTTGTGCAAACGGGTGCGGCTCGGGCTACCGGAGCCAACACATTGGAGACGGGTGCCGCTTACACAAGATGAGACTATGGCGGAGACTCACATCGTGCAAGGTATGTGAAGTACTGGTAAAATTAAAATGTCATCTTTTTCATAATTAATTTCTGAGTATTATTTATGCAAATTTAATTAGTTATAACGTCGACGTAATAGGTGTAAGACAAGTTGAATAAAAAAACATTTTGAACACGAGTACACCGACGTAGACAACCGTCTTTAATTCATTATAAATTAAACTACTCCTCCCGATATAGATTTGTTGGGATAATCGAATAAAGCATTCTTGATTGCAGCGGGACATGAACCAGTAACCATCTGGTGACCGAGATAGGGCACACAACCCGAACTGATGAGCTACCCAATCCCAATATGTTTTTAAAATATATACATACAACACCCAAATTCTAATCTAAGCCAAGAGTTAATTTAATATTAACCCGAATTATTATTATACCACTTAAATTTACGCACATGTGTTCCGCTTAGTAAACAAATTCAAGAAATTACATCAAATGACGCAATTATCCCGCTGTTGAGAATTTGATCAAATAGTTAGATAATATCATATCCGAACACAATAGTAAATATGTTTTGAACGAAATGGAAATTTGAAAATCCGAAACATGTCCCATGCTTTTTTTGTTAATACGAATAAAACAAGGTATGAGGGAATCGCTAGAATTCCAATTGGATTTTGAGGATTTGGACAATGTTACTAAGTCCCTTTAAGTGACCAGGATGTGTTTCAAAATAAACAGATACTTGAGATATAATGATTTTTGTTAATGTCCCTCCTTTTCCCCCCTTTTGTCATGTTTGTATCGACTACCCTATAATCTTAAAACCTTTAATCTTTAATACGACAAACAGATAAACTGTATAATCGTTCGTTAAAATAGTTTGAACATAGTTCAACCAGTTAAAGTAATGTTTATCTTGATCTGCCCTTCAACCTTTAATCAACCTTGTATACATTCCATGAGTTATCAGCACGATGTCGATGACAATCCAAATATATTATCCGAACAAATAAACCTACAAAAACATGAAGTTTAGATGTACCTTAAATGGATAGTTGAGTTTTGGTATAGAGGGCGCTGCACAACACAATTTGTTGGGAGGTAATGAAAAACTGAGTGTCGAATTTGACAGAACATGCAATTTTAATGGCAGAATAAACTTTATTTGGTCAAAATCGGTTCAGAAATGGCTGAAATATCAATAAATATATCTGATCGTAATAAATTTGTGCCCCCAATTTATTCGATGATTTTTTTTTTTTAATTAAAAAAATGCTTACGCTTTTTCAAACAATTTCCGGTTTTTAAATAGTTGTTGATGATCTCTCTATTTAATCATTATTTCAACAAAACATTATATGCATAATTTTGTATGAAAAATGGTTGAAACCACTGGCGTAAATCTGTTCGGAAAACACAATGCATTGGAGGGGCGAGCATTGTTTGTGAACAATTGCTCGCCCCCCCCCCCCCCCCCCAATGCATTGTGCTTTCCGAACAAATTTACGCCCATGGTTGAAACTAATGCCTTTTTAGAGAGCGCCCTCTTGTGTTTTAAAGGCTCTTTTGAATGATAACAGGCTTTTTACTTAGTCGTTTGTAATTTTGTATACCTTTTGAGCATGGTGGAGTTATAACTATTAGTTTGTAATGTTACTGTGCAGGTTTTGGTGACTAAAGTTCAGCCTTACCAAAACTGTACTACCCCTTTAACCTTTGAAGGATCTGATATGCCTTTGATTCAATCTGATTATAAACCGAACCCACATCGATGTGGTTTGATTGATTTTTATTAATTGTTATATAAATAAAGGGCCCGTTTGCAGAAGAGTTGAAATCGATTTAAAGTTGCAAGTCAGAAAATATGCACATCTGAACCAATCAGATTTGTGCGTTTAGTCCCATGTTCTGACTTGCAATTAATCGCAAATGTACAATCGATTGTAACTCTGTCTGCAACGGGGCCCAGTACATATAGTTCCATAAAAATCATTAACTGGTTTGTGAACATTCTGTTACACGAAATCTCAATTCAGAATGAATAAAAATAGATTTGAGGTGACTGGAAATGTGGGTACTCCAAATCCCATGGAATATGCATGTATGTACATTGAGGTATTAAAATAATGTTGACATTTCAGGTAAGCGAAATGTGATTTTCAAAAGCTAGTAAGACAATAATATACACGTTGTATATAGATTTCCGGGGTATCTTCAGTCTCGTTTTCTCCATCTTAATATATAATATAAGAATAGACATAGAAGAAGCACGATTGCGACGTCTCAGATTTCACTCGAATCACTTCCCGCGTATCAATGAATATAATTTGCGCTGTCCATGCCTAACTTCATGAATACCATCTATATGCTAATTTGAAATTCGAGTTGAATTCATAATTCTCTCGGATTGTGAACGGATATTTATAGGACCGTTTTTCTCCAATATGAGGGAATGGCGAGGGAGAGATGGGAGGGGAAATACAGAACAAGTGGGTAACCGGGGGGGGGGGGGGGGGGGGGGGTGGGGGTGGGCAAGAGGAAATAATTCACGTTGGTAATACTTAGTTTGTCGGTGGGTTGGTTTGTTGATTGGATGATTGATTAATTGATTGATTGATTGATTGATTGATTGATTGATTGATTGATTGATTGATTGATTGATTGATTGATTGGTTGATTGATTGATTGATTGATTGATTGATTGATTGATTGATTGATTGATTGATTGATTGATTGATTGATTGATTGATTGATTGATTGATTACCAAACAAGTAAAGTTTATTGCGATGTTATGTATCGTATCTCCCACTATACTATTGAGTATAGTGAGTGGGAGGGTTAGCAAGGAGATTTAATCCCCTTGCCCCATAAGCTACTTGTCTGGGGATACAGAGATACATTTAAATTAGGGAAGAACCCTTCATTCCCCCGATTGCAGCTTGCTGGCAGGATTAATTGTAATGAAATCACTTGAAGCTATCACATTTCCCCTCTATACCTTCTTGTTTGGCTTGGGGTAACAGAGGAATAAAATGTGTTTTGATTTGTTTAATGTCACCCTTATCGCTTTTCGATTTTAGTCAATATCAATGGGCAGTATAGCCTTTAGGTGAAAATATTAATTCTGAATTCTAACTACATTTAGCTTTAGGAAAGGTTATAGAATCCCAGGTTCTATAATATAAATCAATCAATCTTACTTCTTAATTTTTCGTTCATTTCCGTCACATTTTGCTGCAAGGTGATGTCACCATGACGTATCGAACCCTCTTCCACTATTGTTTCTATTTCTAGCGTTTCCGTAAGAGTATGAAATGTCAAACTCGAATGACGATTGATGTGAAATTCAATTTATTAACAGATTTTGTTGGCAGATGCATGGTTCAAGCACATTATATATCGTGATTACACCGGCAGCCACATGATTCATCCAGACGAAGAAATGTCAAATGAGAACGGGATAGATCTTAAAGTGATCCGTTAACTTCAAACGATTTTTTTTCCAAAAGTGATATTTTAGGCAACAATCACATACCAATATCATTGTAAGATTTCATACTGAATGATGTCGTGGTTTCATAGAAAATGAACACTGTTTACATAGTGAAAAAATTAGCAGAATTATGTCGTTTTGTATCACCTACTGCCCATTGATTTGACTACGATCGAAAAACGTTCCGGGACACTTTTAAGTCAGTCCTATACATTGTAAATGTCTCCATAATTAGGGAGACATTCGAAAAATCAAAACACATTTTTATTCTTCTATTACCATGTGCCAAACAACAAGGTAGAAGAGAAATGTGAAAGCTCCGCATGATTTTGGTTGAATTTGACAAAGTTAATGGATCACTTAAATTTTTTTTAAAGGCCAGAAGTAGGAAAGTGTTTTTACAGAACGAAATACATGTCACAGAATGTCAGATGGGGCAAAGGTAATTAGAATTCAATATAGAGGACTGACAAACATGTATATTAGACACAAATATCAACGTGTCAGTTGTGGGGAAAGGATAGTTACACATAATTCAAAATACATACAGTATAATTAATAATACATTAAAGGGATAGTAACATTGTCCAAATCCTCAAAATGCAGTTGGAATTATAGTGGTTCCCTCATACATATTAGTATTTGTATTAACAATAGAAGCATGGGACAGGTTTTGGTTTTTCAAATGTCCCTTTCGTTAAAAAGATATTTTCGATTGAAGTGTTCAGATGTTAAACTATCCACTGGATAGTCGTAACCGTGTACAGAGTCAGTGCAGTGAGTTAGTGTGTATCACTTTGCATTTTCGCTCATTACTCGGCCATATAGAATCCATTTAACACATAATTTTCACAAATTACTCAGTATACATATCAGATCACAACAATATTTAATCGATCATTCATCACTTTTGGCACATTTCAAAAACGTTACTAGATCCCTTTAATGAGCGATAGTCAGTATGATGCATATTTAACGTAAGAAATACCAAAACAGAGTAAATTAAGGAAGTATTAGGTGCAGTCTGAAAGGAAATAAGATGTAAGTCATTGTAAACTGACAAAATGTCATTAACGACTATAAACTTCTAATTGTACTCGGCGCTATTGACGCCTACTTGACGGAAATGACGTATTTATAACCGAAAATAGTTTCCTAATTCGTTGTTCGTGTCTTTCAGTGGGTTTATAGGGGAAAACGGTTTAGGATGCCAACATGCCTCCAAGCTATTTCGACGTTCGACTTTGCATCATCTTATAAAGAGAAACAACCGTAAATGAATTATAGTGCCTCAAAATATGTAACTGTTTGATTTTTGTTATCAATTTGCTCCTGTTTTCGCTACTCTGATCATTACCGTTTGTCTTCCAGCTATCTCGACTTCAGACATAATGTGTCTTCCTATATTACAATATTACAAAGAGAAGTTCAGCAACCACTGATTATCTGAATATGAGTGCCTCAGAATCCGTAAAAACTGTATAATAGACCTAGATATAATATATTCCTCATCGTTTTCTCGCTGTATATAAAAATCATCTTGTCCTCAAGCTATCTCGACCTATTTTATATTACATTTTCTAAAGTTGCTGACGACTTGAAAGTTATAAACAATCCATAAATGAAAATAGTTCCTCAAAATAGTTCTGTTTTCAAGCAATCTCGACCTTCTTATGCATCATTTTCTTACGACATTAAAAGTCCTAAACAATCCATATAATAATCATGCTAATAGTGCCTCAAAATCCCTCATCATTTTAAAATAGACTTAGATTGTCTTATCAATTCCTCGTCAGATTCTGATCATTTTGTCTTCAAGCTATCTCGACCTTTATGGATAGTTTTTACGATATTAAACATCATAAACTATCATTTTCTTGCTAAATTAACATTCATAAACAATCCATGATACATGTAATGATAGTTACTCAAATCCGTACACATTATTTGTGTTTTATATATTTAAGATTGACTATTCAGTTTTACACTAAAAAAAACACATACTTACATTAAAATATGAATATTTTTACACATAAATCCTGACCACATCGTAACCTTACATGGTGCAAGTTTTACACAAATTGCTCAAATAAAATGCCTGCACAAACATGACGAACGTCTGCCAGAAACTGTATCAAACTAATTATCTTCCCCTTATGTACACTGATGTTTGCTTCTATTTTATATATTTAACTCATTGCTAACGACATGTGAACTATGTGCACTGCATTAACTAAAATAATGGGAATTTCGAGAAGAGTATGTCATTGCAATGCTAGAAATTAAGCGCGCTAGCAAATCGAGCGCTACGTGTATAATTATCTTGCTCAAGCTGCCCGCTGTCGTTTCAATTGCTTACTAACCTTATTATTATTTGTTCTACTCTTGTTATATATTGTCTCACATTTAATTAATTCAATGTCTGGGATACAAGGTGATTGAACCTATTCAAGAGTATATCACACCCTCGCTATCTTGTTCGAGGCTTCGAGATGTCGTTTTAATGACTAACATTACAAATTCATCCTCCATTCATTTCTTGTCTTGCTCTCTTGTAATTAATTGTTGTTTGCACACCATATGAATTACATACGTCAAGCTGATGTGAGGCAGGCAAGTTACTTAGATGGATTGAAGAGTATGCCCCCGACATCCTTTTCTTGTTCAATCTGTCGTTTCTATTATTGTCTTACATTTGTTCATCCTCCCTATATTCTTGATTAAAAGAGGGCAAAGAAAATGGGATTCCAACGGGATTCGAACCCGAGACCTCCGGATTGCTAGACCGGTGCTCTTCCGACTGAGCTGTATAAAACCCTAGACGGTGCAGCTCGTCCCTGAAACCCCTTAATTCTCATTTCCCTATATTCTTGTTACTCTCCGATGATATGTGTTTAATTAATTGCCCTACCATATAATAATAATATAATACGATATATACATTATTACATTCCAAACAAGAAGCCTTGATAAATTCAGGAGTATATGCAAACATCTATTTCGTTCTTGTATTAGTAACTAACTAGCTGTACCCGCGGAAATCCGCGGGTTTTTGTAAGAGAAAGACGATGATGACATACACCACTTTACTTTACTAAATATCCCACAGTCATCATTTAAATAGTAAGACAAAATAGACTCGGGCAACTCAATCCCGCCCCCACAACCCGTCGGGTCCCCGTCCAACAATACATACGGCCAATGTATAACAAAATCATGATGATTTAGTATCCACGCAAAGTTATTCAGTTATCCCCCATATTTCATATGATCCATAATTTGTTCCGCTTGTATTAAAATAGATACAATACACTATGTATGTGTTCTTGCTAATAAAGTAGCTTCGCCGCTCCACCCCTCCCCCTCTCCCCTCCCCCCCCCCCCCCGCGGCTCCAATTGCCTGTATGACAAATAACCCGTCGTGTCCCCTACACATTTCATATCATAAACTAAGTTCTCCCGCATATACATTTGTTCATATTTTTGTGAAACCCGATGATACATGTATATTCCCTTGAAAGGAATAGTAACCGTATATAGCCTACATGCATTTGCATACTACATGAGCAGATACTTCCCCCATCCATTCTACCCCCACCCCCGATAATTTGTTACGCTTGTATAAAATTAGATACAGTACACTATGTTCGTGTTCTTGCTAGCTTCGCCGCTGCCCCCCCCCCCTCCCCCCGTGTCTTCAATTGCCTGCATGACACATAACCCGTCGTGTCCCCTACACAATTCATATCCAAACTAAGTTCTCCCGCGTATACATTTGTTTATATTCTTGTGAAACCCGATGATAGCCGTTTATACATATATGCATTGCATAATAAATGAGCAGATACCTCCCCGTCCATTCTACCCCCACCACCCACCCCCGCCCCGTCGGCGTCTCTTCTGGTACTGCATGCTAGCTTCGTGGCTTACTTAATACATCTTACCACAAGCTGGCGCAATTATAGTATCGTGTACGGTAGGGCGAATAGAGTCGATGGTCAGCAGGTCAGTGAGCTATGCAAATAAACTACGGTTCGGTGGGGTGATTAGATGACTCCGCGACGTGTATACACGGTTGTACAGCCATTGCGCGTTGTATAACCGCAGCTAAATTGAAGTTGTCGCATTTTGTCGTCGATGCACTTACAAACACAATGCCAATCGGCAATAGCGATCATTACCATACCATCCGCGTAATATAAATATTGATATTTATCAAAACCTGGGTAGATTCGCAACGTATTATATATAAAATGGTTTCTCAATATATTATTTGTTTTATCTACTCCAATTTATATTCTTACAAATAATGTTACGGCGATAAATCGTTAGTCAGTGCTCGGCGCCTTAACTTTAGCAACCGGCATTGCTGACTTTCCCTTTTCTTCGATCTGGAGGACGACCACGGGGCGGGAGCGACTCGGGAATACCTTATTGTCCTCCGCAAAACGTATATCCTTCGATATTGGGCAGCTGTTACACTGTTAGTTTATCTAGCCCTTACTTTGATATTCTTATCAGAATTCAGAGCGTGGTCTTGGAAATGTTGTATGATCTACCTATATGTCTGTTTATAATATATCTATATATCTATCTATCTATCTATTCTACTGTATAACACATCAGGCTGTTTTTATTAATTCATTCACCACGTCTAAAGATCGAATTCGTCGATCAGTCCATATACTTACAACTACAAGTAGCCTTGGCTTGTACTTGTTTTTTTTGTGTCAACTATTCAGGCCTATTGCTTTTAGCCTATATATCGGTCAAGTCTTTCACATTTCCTTTATTCGGTTTGTCATATTGCTTTCTGGGTTTTTTGTCACTTCAGAGTAACCCTAACAAGAGGTTCTCCATGCAGTGCAACACAACGTTTTACAATGATATACTTTTCCAATTTGCTGTTATTTACGTTCGTCTAATTTCCTTGCGTTGCATTATTACTTCGCCCGCAGATCTGGTAGCCTAGCTCTAAGTCTTGCTAAATTTAAGAGCAATATTGTGTAAACCGACCATCAAGTTTATGTGTATTTAATCGGAGTATTCCTTTTTTTGTTGTTACAAACCACTCTATAGGTGCTCTGAAAGTTATGAATGTCTTCGATTATCATTTAGTAATATTTTCTAACCCTTAATAATTTAATAATATTTTGGTAATTTTCTTTCTGAGGTGGAAGTATAGCGTGTTTGTCACCAAGACTACTGTGAAATGATATTGAATTTGGATGTGAATTGCGCAAGAGTAACTTAAAGGTAGTGTTGAGTATTGATATTTCCCGAAGTGCCCCCCGATATTTTTTTGGGAGATAATGAAAAACTGAAAGAACATATACAATTCTAATGACAGAATAAACTTGATTTGATCAAAATCGGTTCAGAAACGGCTGAAATGTCCATAAATATATTTTTATTCAAAATGTTTTTCACCGTCAATCACCGGGCGATATTTAGACATTTTAAGAAAAAATTCAAAAAATGCTCGAAGACTACTTTGAAAAAAAATCAGAATAGGTTTTTAAAAAGTCGTTGATGAAATCTCTATTGAATCATTATTTTAACAAACATTGAATGCACAATTTTGTTATGAGAAAAGGCTACTTAAGGTTTTACTTAGTCGTTTGTAATTGTGTATACTTTTCGAGCATGGTGAAGTTATAACTATTACTTTGTACCGTAATGGTGCAGGTTTTGGTTACTAAAGTTAAGTTTGACCAATACTCAACTATCCCTTTAATAATTTCATTCAATTTCCTATCGGTTTCTTGCCAGTATTTCAACTGTACTTCCACATAGAAACGAGATATAATTTACATGGCTAAACATTATTAAATTGATGCCATTCACTTTGAATATAGATTAGCACCAAAGCAGAAATCATAGGCCTCAACATGCACCCACAAGATCATCCCAAATTCGTGGAAAATTGACAAAAAGAAGCGTTCAAATTTATTATGGAGTACTAAACCAATTCGAGTGACCAGCCAAGTCTAATAAATTTAGGCCCCATGGGAAAACTACTCATTACATTGATGATAACCGGTCCGTGAATCAGCCTTACAAACCAACGGACTACCAACAAACAAACTAATTACAACATAATGCAGGCAGGATTAATTTCGTGCTTGTTTGTAGGTTAGCTTTTTTTTTCTACAAAGTGTAATGTTAGCTCTGTATTATATTGCAGTAATTATTTCTTGATTTGCGTATAATGCCAAATCAATGGTGAACATGTATTCAAGACAATAAGAACATAACATATTGGATGGTTGAAAAGGAAATGATTGCTTTTTATGGAAATAATTTATTGAAGAAAAGGGAGATAATTAAATAACAGAGTACGTGTTGTACTACGTGTATTGGCCACATCACTCAGAACGTACATACTCATTATAATTATTACCCCATGCTCACATACATGAAAAGACTTTTAATTCAAAATGAAACACAAGATTATCGAGAAGCCCTTTGTAAATCAGTCCGGAGTAGTTCGGATTCGTAAATCAGACGCGCTGTGCCATCCTGCGAACGCCTTGCGCACGGTGCGTCAGTATTTGCAGCGCGCACAAACTATACGTACAGCCTAGTTCAAATGGCGATCCCCAGTGTACATAGCATCCCCACGCATGCCAATCTTAAAAGTGCCTTTTGAGACAATGAGATGAGTGTGCGAAGAAATGTTAGGATGACATTTTACCTACACGCAAACATTGACAACCCCGTCTATTTACACAGCTATATCCACTCCCTCGCCCGTTGAAATAAAAGAAAGACAAAAGAAAAGAAGGAGAGAGGGGAAAAGAGGGCGAGGGAGGTGTGACAAGGAATGGAAGAAGTGGAGAGATCATGAAATTAGAGATGAAAGAAACTGTTATCCGAAGCCGATGGTCTCGTGTTCGATTGCCGGCGAAACCCAATATTCCATGCTCATTTTTATTTATTTAATTCTTTATTAAATGGTCAGATTCATCTATGCTTGAAATTGATACGACAATTGAAGATAGATACAAAAATAAAGCAAGACAAATTTACGCTGAAATTCGAAAAGTGTAAAGAAAAACACAAGAAATGAAAACAGTTCAGTAAAGCGAAACGAGAAGTCTAAATGAAATAATAAATACAAATGTAAAGAAACAGATCATCCAAATAAAAAATAAGCTGAAAATTGGAAAAAAATAACAAAAGGAATGTAAAAAGTTCAGAAAAACGATAACAAAAATAAACGGGAAGGTCATATTGACAGACTGAAAGGACGGCAGAGAAGACAACAGAATAAAGTACATCAATAATTGGGGAAATTAAAATGACGACACATGGAAACATTTCCATATCCTTCTGATCTCCGTGTATAATTGCGCCCCCGTTATGCGGTGCATCGGGCCATTTGATGTATACCATCCATGTCCCATCCATCCGCCCCCGATATTAACACATTATGGTTTGCACACGTGCAATATTAGCAGTGGAGGAGGTACGGGGGTCAATGTTTCACAGCCCCCCCCCCCCCCCCCCCCCACGGAAATTCGTTTCCCAATGCCCCCTTCTCATAAAATATTGACCCACTCCCTAATGGAACCTCGTGGGCTATGTACAAAGTTTATGGGGATTTGAGAATTACAAAGGGAATGGGTTAAGTAGATACATCTCACTGTTATGTCATGAATGTGTTGTTTCAGCACACTTGCTCTACCCCATGTCCCCTTGCAGTGGCGTAGCTACGGGGATGGGATGGGGGCGTGCTCTACAATAATATGCCCCAAAACAATACAAAAACATAAGGGGAATATCTATGTAGAAACAAAGAAATACATATGGTGTGCCCCCAAATCTTTCACGTGCCCTATCAACCAGCCCAACCACGCTACGCAAATGCCCGCTGCCCACCCCTATTGGAAACATCGCATTCCCCCCTCCCAACCATACTCGTGGGAGATATCGCCCCCCCCCCCCTCCCCCAACAAAAAGTTATGAAAAGACCAAGGCTACGCCACTGTATATCAGTTTTGTTCGACGTAATGATGCATCGTAATTACGCCCAAATGAAAAGACCGAATTGCCATTACCTTGATTACATGATTGCATGCAGTGATTGATGTGTGTGTGAAGTCATGATGTTACCCAAGGGGGGAATACGTTTTATTTTGGGGGACTACTTTTCTTATTTAAAGGTGGTTCGGATATATACGTAAATCAGAGTAGAGTAGACGCGCGGTGCCATCTTGCGAACGCAATGTGCACGTTGCAAATACACTCATGCTCAGAACCATGCACCCTCCCCAATAGTTTGACAAAACAGTATAAAAACAAAAAACAAAAACAGATAACGGGTAAAAGTGTGCCCTCTAATAATTCAAGTGCCCCTTGATTAATACACGCACTCTAAGGCTAGGTCACATATCACCGGATAGCGTAAACGGATGCCCGACGGAGAGTACAATTTTCAATCCGTTCGTCTCCGTTCGTATGCGCTTCGTCAGGCGATGTACGTTGTTTTATCCGGCGGAATGTTTTGTGCATGAAGCAATGGAGACGACTTTCACCACCGGATAATTTGAATTCTCAAATTTTCGTCAGGCATTCGTTTACGCTATCCGGTGATATGTGACCTGGCCTTTAAGTACCTCTGAACATGTACCAATTAATTACGGAAAGTAGGGACGGGTGTTCTTATGGAAGGCTTTCCCCCTAATGCCCTGTAGCTGATGAATCTATTACAAATGTCCCCTCCCATTCTCACGCTTACTGCAGTGTAGGATTTGTGTCATGATATTGAAAGTCAGATGAAGTATTGAACTGTAACTTTAAAACATTAAACACTAAAAACATTATATTTAAATTGTGGCATTAAAGGGATCAAGTAAGATTGTAAAAATCCTCCAAGCGTAGCTGGAACTCCAGCAGTTCTCAAATACCTTGTTGTATTCGTATTATCAATTTAAGCATGGAACAAGTTTTGTTTGTTTGAATGTCCCTTTCGTCAAAAAGATATTTACGATATAAGTGTTCAGTATTTTAATTATCCACTGGAAAGATGTAACTGTGTACAAAGTCGGTGCAATGTGTTGGCGAATATCACTTCTCGGCCATAAACAGTAACATCCATTTAACGTGAAATGTTCACACATCACTTAGTGGACATATCAAGTCACCCTGAATCACAATAATAGAAATGTTATCGACCATTCCTCATTTTCGCACATGTCGACAAAATTACTAGATCCCTTAAATATTAACTCTAATTCAAAGGGAGTTTGTATCCATTTGGACTAATTAAAGGGGGGTGGAGGGAGCAAATGTTCCTCTGCAGAAAATGTCCCCCATGACATTTGTTGAACAATCGGCTTTACATTGTAGAAAACAAGCGTGGCAAGCTGCTTGTAATGAAGTAGCGACCATCGATGTGAATTCGTATAAGGTTTACCGAAAAATCGGTCTTTATATCCCGCTAGCTGGACCGTCAGATCGCTACATCCAGTATAAGAGTTTGCCCCATGTATAGACGGTATATTTCTGTCTACCTCTTGCGCTGCTTTCTGAAGTAGCTAGGCTCCATTTTATTGAAGCTACCACTTCAACCATCATATATTGTGCTGGTTATTTTATGGATGTCTTGTCCAAATCAATCTAATGTATTGGGTACTCTTATTACATACGTTTCTCTCAGTAAGGAAATAGACTATAAATAGATTATTAGTATGAAAGTTCATATGTATTGTTATTTCATACGAATTAGCACGTTCAACTTTTGATTATAATACAACTATTTACCTCCGAAATTTTCGGCTGTCATCTAATCCAGACTTCGTCAGCTACTTAGACAACCTGTATAAGGCGTTTTATTAGCATCCAGAGATTGACAGCAGTGGCCGACTGCATGGCCGTAATATGTTAGAAGGACGGTCGTGACGTCACTATTTAACTTCTTCAAATCACTCTGTAATGCTACCGTTTTTTAAACCTTGTTTCAAGAAAATTGCCGCCTGCGGGATTAATTCCCCTCATTTGATTTGCCCGATTGTTCCATTCTCCAATTTCCTTCTTCAACTTCTAGGCCTTACATTTCTTTTATGTCATATTCTTGTCTGGAAGAGTTTTGTTTATTTCTTTTAGTTCTACAACGCACTGAAAGACTGATAGATAGATGCACAATATATACTTGCGATGACATATGGCCCAAATTATACTAGCCTAGGCAAATATTATTTCAGTCGTTTTTGGCTGAATTAAGTACTGCATACCATCTTGTTGGTAAGAGCCTTCTTAATGCGGTGCCCAATTTTCAGATAATATTTATTTCTAATTTTGGAATATTTATCAAACATACATAAGAGAGCTAAAGTGGGATTCTTCAAGGCTCTCAAACTTAAAACATGATTATCTCTGATCAAATAACAAAATGTAACTATGCGCCCTTGTCTTTCTCAACCAAAAGCATATTGTATTATTCATTACCTTTTCTTTATACTGTTTTTTGTTTTGTCTTGCAGACACGGAGTCGCTTTATTCTACTTTCTTTCTGGTACACACTGCTCGCGCTCTCCGCGTACACGCTGTACGCGCTGAAAGACAGGGGGGTGACGTCAGACGATGTCTCAAATGGGGCGAAGGCATGGCAACGCTCCCGCTTCTACCGGGCGCTATTCGGCCAGACGAACGAAGCACCAGACCTGGCAGCCGTGCAGAACTATGTAGCAGTCGACACTGCATTCGAAAAGAACTTGATAGCAGACGACGCGCTAGTAGCGGCCAGCGGTGGATTATGGGCCAAAGCGGAAATGAATGCAGTCACAGGTGACGAAGAGAGAGGCGCGCTGCATCAGCAGTCGATTCTTCGAGGCTCGGGCGCGCAAGGCATTGTGGGACAATCAGGGAAGACGGGTGTGGACGTCAATGACGACGAACAAAGAACGTTTGACCTCGAAGAGGGCGAAGAGGAGGTGGATTCTGAGGAGGAGGAATATGTGGTCGTTGGTGACCCTCATATTTTAGAATATAAAAACAGAACTAGTGACAATGATGCGCATATTCCTGTGACGTCGACGATCGATGTAACATCGATTCATTTTGTGAATTCCACTGTCAAACCCACCCCGCCCCCAGAAGTAGAAGGATACTTTAACATCCAAACCAGTGAGGTGAGTTCATAACTGAGTAATGATACCTTTATAGACAACGATCGCTGGGACACCTTTAACCCTTAAATGTTCGGGCAAGCCACCCCGCGATGGTAACCAGAGCTACATGTAATTATAGGGTTTTAGATGTCCTGGTGGCAGTTGTCTGGGTGGCAGTTGTCTGGTGGTATGTTCTCTAGAGAGGTAATTCTTTGGGATATATATCAAAGCAAAGTCATCTAGAAGGTAGTTCGATCTAGAGCCCTGTTTTTAATTTTATTTATTTATTGGGTAAGCACATATTAAAACATTGTTTGTCATCGATCAAAACAACAATATAACTGTTCTATCTGTAATAATGTACAATTTTTGGATGAAATCTTGTTTAAACTATCATGTTATAAATGTTTCTCGTTTGCAGAAACTCCGGCTGCGCTGTAGCCAGTGTGCGCTCGTGTCAAGTTCGGGCCACCTCGTCAACAGTTTGGCCGGCGCCGAGATCGACAGCTATCCGTGTGTGCTTCGGATGAACTCTGCTCCCGTCGCTGGCTACGAGAGGGACGTCGGAAGCAAAACGACGATACGCATCGTTGGCCACGTGAACCTCAAGGTCCTCAACACCAGCAACGAGCTGCAGACAGAGATCCTGAGGAACACGTCCACAAGGGCCGAAAAGGTGTGTTCTGTGTAATAAACTTTATCCTTGTCATAAGGGAGCGACTTGTGAAGTTTAATTGTAATAAATAGTAGTCAGGAATATGAAAGGGAATTATATTTGCGAAAGCGTCTAACAGGAATAGTAACCAGTGATAAAGCAGTTTCAGGATTCTGTCACAAACAGACTTGAATTCTCACCTACTGGGTGAGCCATGGTATGACTTACTAGCACAAATCTAGAAGTCGTTATCATCGTCAGATATGATCAAAAATCATTTCAAAGTCCTGATCAGCATGCAATACGATAAAAAATCTCAACCCCTTCAAACAGGCTCTCAAAACATTAAAAACACATACACTCTATATCGTTTGACCCAACTATGAGAGATTGTATGTACTTAGAGCACTTATTCACTGATGACATCATTTGCAACACCTCTCTTTTCAGATTATCGTTCCCTGGCTGTACAACGTCAAGGTGAATGCAGAAAGCAACATGTACTACAAGGTCGCAAAGAACCTTTCCAAGCTTTACCCAGAAGTAGATTTCTTCCTTTTGACCCCAGACAAGATGAAGATCGCGGAGAGCCTGTTCCAAACGGAGACCGGACTCAGCAGGTTCGTTATTATTCTCAATTCTTCTTCGTCTTTTCATTTGTATTAAACCCTTTTATGAAATCTTCTGTTTCACTGTTTATAATCCTTCATTATCATTTTTCTTTGATGATTTTTGTTGTGTATTCTGTTCGGTTCTTTGGGTATATTTCTTGTACTGGTATATATTCTCTCCTTGAAATTATTCTTAAAGGGATCTAGTAACTTTGTTGACATGTGTAAAAAAAAAGAACGGTTGATAAAAGATATATTTCTGTGATCTGATATTATGTCAATTGAGTGATGTGTGAAAATTCCATTGTAAATGAATGTCATATGACCTAGTAATGAGCGAAAATGCAAAGTGATATTTGCTAGTTCATTGCGCTCCTCATCCAAACACGTCAATCATAAATTTCTTTATAACAACAGAATATGAAAAACTAAACCTGTCTCGTGCTTCTATTGAATAAGGAGGTATATGAGAACAGCTATGTATCGCTATGTATGGTCTAAGTAAGTTTTGTGGATTTTGACCGTGTTACTTAATAGTGTAACAATTTTTAAAATGCATTTTAAAAATTGTTTCTATAGACAAGAAGCCCGGACCTGGCTATCAACAGGGTGGATGAGTATGCTGTTTGCAGTCGATGTCTGCGACAAGGTCGATATTTTCGGACTCGTTCCAGAAAACTTCTGCACGTGAGTTTCTTTCTTTTTTCTTCCCACTTTACTACTGGAACTTGTGCCATCATACTACGGGAGGATATGAATATTGATTGATTTAATTAAAAAATTATAATATCATAAAGTGAAACAAAAATATTTAAAGATTTGTAAAGACTCTTCTTAAAAAGTTAATGCAGGGGGTGGTCCGAGAAAGATCACCGTTATAATAGTATTACGTTGTGTTTAGTATCACTATTGATACATAGATCTCTTCCATCTGTTTCCCCCTTCTCAAACAGGAAAAATCCCAATGCATCGTCGCTATACCACTACTACGAACAGGACGGACTGAAGGAGTGCGACTATTACAAGGCAAGCGAAGAAAAGCTTACGTCGGGTCACAAATTCATCACCGAGAAGGCCGTGTTTGCCCGGTGGGCTACCAAATTCAACATGGAATTCCACTTGCCCGCATGGAACTTGACGGAACTGGCGCACGCGCACAACGCAACAGGTGCCATTGCGGAAACCCCGTTTCTGAAGATGTTCTACGAGGCGAAGCGAACGGGAACACTGCCCAAGGTGCCCACGGGTTCGCGCGTCGTGAGGCGCGTTGTAAAGCGCGTCGTGAAAAAGGTCATCATCAGGAGGAAGATACCAGTTGTGGCAAAAGCTCCTCAAACATGATAGATATTATGTTTCGTTGTATGTTTCGTTTCCGTTTACTACCTGTGCAGTGTATTTCTGCGAGCTGACGCACACTGCATGCCGGGAATGCTGTCGAATATGCCACCGAATCGCAGGTTCTCAGGCGCATAGCTTATTAAGCAAGTTGGCAAGAAGGTGCCAAGGTGGTCATCCAGAGAAAGCAAACCATCTTGAACGAAACCTCACAAACTTGACTGATGGAGCCTTATTTACCCTGATCATCGCATGGATAAATGTACAAACAGATTATCCGCAGTGGTGTAATTTCGTATTCATCGTGTGTTGTTTGGCGAAGGTTTGTTGAGAAATTTGAATTGATCATCTGCAGAAAACTTGGCTACCTATTCGTTTCTGGTTCTTAAAGAATCTGCAAATAGGACGTTCTAAACTGTCCCTCCGTGAGGGAAGAAACAACATTGCGATTGGTTTAAAATGGCTGCGGTAAACCTGCCAAGAAAACTAAAGAGTGAAATAAGTTATTGACAAAGTGATCAGGGAAAACCAACACACATGATCGTCAGGTCAGTTTCCGGCCACTCCAGGCCATGGGTATTGGACGCATAAATTGAGTTCTTATATCCAAGTTTTTACTTGCATTCTTTTGAGAATTCGATTTTTAAACATATTTATTCAGGATAATGAATGTGATCAATAACAAGACTGATAAAAGATCTGTATGTACCATTTTGAGTTATTATTTTATACTGCCTGATCATTCTGTGAACATTTTCATCTAATTCCGTTCACCAAAGAATTTTAAAAGTCAGTGATTCTGTTGTATTTTGTCATCGTTCTTTCCAAACATTCCACGTTACAACAGGAATGAATGATGGTGTAACTGACGTTTGCGTGTAGCATTATTATCTGAATGCATATGACAACAAAGGAGTTTAATTTACAGGGTTTGTTAGCAAAAGATTAGCCTAAAAATATTCTTGAGATTTTCCAGATATTGCCTGTGGTAAATTAGACAGGCGCACACTCTTAGATTACTCTTATATAATAATTATCTGTGTTATGATCTTATCGCTGACATATAAGTGACAACAACTTAATGGGTATTTATCTTATCCATTGGTTGTTGATTTGATGGACGCTGGATTGTGAACATTGCCAAATTGGGGAGGAATGTTATAATATTCCAGATAATAATATCATTAAATTCAGGGAATTAATTGCATATGTATCATTGTAACTAATGGAATGATATATGTTTATCATAATAGAATATTGCTACTTGATAGTTTCAATTATTGTAAAATGTTCATTACATTATTTTACAGAACACTAAATACTAAGAAAACCTTAATTTTGACAATCATATTTTGTCATACCGTGTTGTAAGATGATGTTTATATTTGTATTATGTTTAATTGGTTTACTCTATCAGAACACTAAAACAAATAATACACATTACATATTCAATTATTTATGAAGGAATGCTGGAGATGTATTCTTTAAAAATTGTGAAAACTGCTATTTATCTAGACATTCAAGCAAATGCAACATGTTAGTCAATTTGTTTTATCTATAAGTATGACACTGATTATGGTGATGTATTCTTATGCATTTATCAGTGCATTGGTAAATTCGTAAGATATTCAAATTAAATGTGAAATGATTTACTTTCATTTTGCATAATTTTTAACATGATAGGGCAATGAAGTATTCCTATGCCGATATTTTACCACTGGTCAATGGGTCATATGCATAAATATAAACAATTATATTGCTTCTGCGAGGCTGTTACTTAGGTGTGCGCACAATCAGCTCTACCGCTACGTAGCAAATGAGCCCAGTTAAATTCGAGAAGTGGTGACCCAAGGAAAGGCGTACCCATAGGCGTAGGCTGGGGGCTGGGGGCTGCAGCCGCCCTGGAGTTTTGGAAACTGCCATATTCGGGCAAATCATGTCATATTCGGGCAAATCATGTTATATTCGCGGCAAATCATGTCATATTCGGGGCAAATCGATGTCATATTCGGGGCAAACTCATATCATATTTGGGCAAAATCATGTTACATTCGGGCAGTATCATGTTATTTTGGGGCAAAACCGTCTCATATTCTGGCAAAATCATGTGTTTTTTTTAACTTTGGGCATGAAATAGTGAGGACATTTTTAATGTTGTTGTTTGTCAGGTGAAAATTCGAAAATTCGGGGAAATACCTATTTAGGCCCGACTGTCATACATAGTGTATCGTCTCCAGAGATCTAGCCTACATGTATGCTGGCATTTTAGCTTGCTCTAAATGGCTGCTGGTTCTTTGGAAAATGTTCTCACTTCGTGTCATTTCAATTATTTATGCAACTCTTAATTGTAAATAAATAGTACAAAGCTGGAAACAATACATTTATAGGTGAGTATGAGTAACGTGTAACATTACAATCATATTGAACTAACTAAATATATGTGAAACACTTTACACAAAGGAATGAGAAGACAATCAGACTCATATTTTCTTGTCGTAATTACAATCAAATAATTCATAGTTGCCAGAGAATTTGTTGTAAACACTATGCCTGATGAGATGACTCTTGTAGGCTTTTAACAGGATATCGATATTGTTCGAATAAAACCATTTATGTAGCATGGTCGGACTGAGGGGGTGGGGGGCACATGAAATTATGGGGACACATTCTAGAGTCTGTGTATTTCTTTATTTTGTGAAGAATATTTTTGTTTGTATTAATCATTGTAAAAATCATGTCCAAAGATCGGTGCAGACCTAAGGTTGCTTGTATATAAGATAAAATGGTGCTATATATTTAATTAGCATTTCTTTCTTTTTTACAATGATACGTAATATCAGGTTACTGATGCTAAAATGTTTGTACCATCGTGTGTCCAATACGTTTTTATTGATATACATAATTTATAATGTAGTTAATCCTGACCTTAATTAGTATCGGGGATGTGATATAATTTCTCATTAAAATTTTAATAGATTAATTATGTGTAACTATGGCAACCCTTCTAGTTGTCATGGTTGTACATAACGTTCGTCATCATGTAATGTCTCCAAGCTTATTAACAAAGAGAGAGAGAGATTGGATGAAAGATGTATATTAAAGGACATACTCATAATAGAACAACTCTCACAGAAACTGCCTAGAAGCATGGTTATATATGAATATTCTGAGCTGTATGCTCCATGGGGAGTTGATATGAAGCACTTTATATTGTGTTGACGTTAATTTGACCAAGTGACCAGGGGATATAGCAGTGCTGGGTTCTTTTTTTTACAGCGCATATAAGCTATTTTTTGTATATGCTGTAAAAAACTTATCTACTTGTCTGCTATTATTTTTATATGGGTATTTTAATTAACCTCCCCAATTTGGTAGGGGAATACGGAGTACAACATCGGTAAGAGCGAGAAAGGCAATTTTTTTGCCCAATTACGTTCTGCATTTTATCTTGTAGTTCCGATCCTTCTCTATGTGATGCAAAATTTACAAATTAATTAGCATTTCGGAATATTTATTGTAATAAAGCAGAGCTCAATTGGGTTTCTATACGGGGCTCCCATACTTTGAACTTGATTATCTCCCAAGTACAAAAAGTGACTTAGCGACCCTGTCTGATCAACCGACACAATAATATTCCCAACAGGGGCCATTTCTTCCCGGTCAACCTAAGTAACTGTACATCATTTTATGAGAGACCAAGAAAAGAGTGCATATTGGGCTTCCGCATGTCTTGAACAATATCGTCTTCGAAAATTAACGACAAGGTTGACCCCCAAAACAGCACATTAGCGTGGTTCACATAAATGACCTTGTTAGTCAGATCATTATTTTGGTTAGAAGTTACATTACTTCTGTAGCAGTGCTGCGTATACGATGCAAACACAATGCAAAGTGTATTTATTTTTAAATAAAAATCTATTTAGATGTATTAGGTAATTATTATCACCATAGTGTTGATGTCTTAGGATTAGATCACCAGTTTAGATTTGAAATTGCTAGCTAATGGATGTAATTTATGCAATGCCCATGTCGAAGACGTCATACATTTGTTTATGAGTAACGTGGAGAGAAATTAACAAACGTAGAGGGGGTGTAATGGATGTGAACCAGGGCTTATCTGTCCAATGTTTAGGTATGATGTTTGTTTATAGTTATTTCGAGATAAAATAAATAAATTATGTAATTAATTATGTATATACTTTTGTAATGTGCAATTTAAAAGGAAAGTGTTTTTATTGAATAATATTTGATAATAAAGAAGGTGACAATGAAGTTGATATAGGTGAGAATAGTCAGATTGATGTTTGTAAAAAAAAACACACATCCAAAAACATAATTGGTAGTGTGGCTTTTTGTGTGTCAACTTTTTGTTGTAATTTTGAAGGGTATTGATTAGGAACTACTTCATTTGGATGGAAAGACAGGGTATTATATTGCACACAAACAACAAACGGAACACTTCCCAGGTTAACTATTATGTGTCCAGTCAACAATGTGTTATTTCAGAAATACAAATTGTAATACATTACCTTTATCAAACAAATACCCGTTTTTTATATTTCCCTAGTGAATAATACATTCCTCATATTATTATCATTATTTTTTTTATACCCTATTATTATTATTGTATAATAGTCAGTACTAAAACTCAACATTTATTAGCTGGTTATAAGTATTTTATCATAATCTCATGAAGTAAAGCAAAATTAAATGAAACGGGCATTTCAAAAATGAAAATACCACAAATAGAACCTCATACTACATGTTGTCTTATTCCCTATAGTGTGAATATATTGTACAATAAACTATATATTTGCACAATTACAATTCCCCATATTTCGCAGTTCCAAATTTCAAAATCTGTGTCTCATAGATATGTCATTTTTTTGTATTTAATTCATATGATATTTTACACAATTGTCACATATTGCCACAAAACCCTTATAAAGTCACCATAAATAGAGATGCAATCGATTGCAAGTAACAATTGATTGTAAGTCAGATCATGTGACTAAATGCGCAAATCTGATTGGTTGAAATACACAAATTTTCTGACTTACAATTAATTGTAACTTACAATCGATGGGTATCTCTTTCTGCAACGGGGCCTATAACTAACTGTGTATCACCTGAAAGATTAGATCGTTGAGAATTCTGATAATTATACCATCATCAGATTATTGAAATATTGCATTTTTATCAGGGTCTTGTGGTAACAATGGGTCACGATTAGTTTCATTCCTATCTGTGCCTTTCAAGTTCGCTCGTGAATCATATTATGTTAATCTTTGATATGTCATCACTATGTGATGATTAATATCTACATGTACTCTAGGATAGTAAGGAAAGTAATAACGCTCTACATTTCTGTTTCAATTATTGCATTAGTGTATGTATTGTTTACAAATTTGAAAAAAAGATAATAAACATGTAGAATTGCAAATGAAATTGGCTTTTGAGTCTGAGTGGATTGAGTAATGTACTGTTTTTAAACGTATAGGCCCGAATTCTCATCAGTGGCTCAACTATAGTCTGGGCTAAAAAGATATAAATTACTAGCAACAGGTTTAACCGTTTCACACCCAAGAATGTCTAGTAATTGTTTATTTTCATTATCCATCAATCCCTCTATTCATATTAGGAATCGGGACAAAAGGTGGCTTGACATTTCAGTTCTGGTATAACCAGTCACCAGTAATACAATGTCCTGGATGATCCAGGGCATTATATTACTGGTGACTGACTACAATATGACTCAAATTCCAAGCGATCCTTCGATCTACTGCCTCATCAAAACTAGAGGGATTGATGGATAATGAAAAGAAACAATAATGCTATCTCCGGTGGCACATGACTACCATCAATGGGCTAGTGATATGTCACAGGTGTGAAACGGTTTAACCGGTTGCTGGGAATTTCTATCTTTTAAGAAAAGACTAAAGTTGAGCCACTGATGAGAATTTGGGCTATTGACATCACCACCATCACCATGTGTCACAATGCCACCACCCGTGCCATTAATTGTTATCTTGTAATGTTATGAATAAATCAACAATACAACGAATCAAAACAAAAACGCAAAGGATTTCATTCTCATAAATGAAAATAAATATATTTGACCACAGTAAACGGAGGTATAAAAAACATGTTGAGCAAAGACATCTACAGTACAGAACCATAAACTTGTATTATTTTTATGATTTCATTCCACTACACTGACTTGTATGATAGCTTCCTACAGCACTATCCTACTATTTCATGCACATACAATATCAGAACAAAGTGAATTACACTCACACATTTTAAGTAGTACACTTCACTGATTTCATAATTTATTTTTTTTACACAAACATTATCTTTGGCACACAAAATTGTACTTAAATTTTGCTTAATTTGTCCAATAATTAGCTCATAATACAGAAAAATCACAACAAGAGAATAACTTGAGTTGGCAAGATAGATAACTAATGATTTCTTAGAAACAAACCGAGACAAGATCAAACAACATCCCTAATTTCTCACACACTCAGCACCAATTCAAACCATATACTGTACAGTGCTGAAGAAGATACTTAACGGAATGTACCACTTTTACACGCTGGGTAGGTTTATACACAGACATAAAGTGGAGAGATACCTAAGAAACATCCCGATTATAACTGAATATCAAATTGTTAATATATATCTAATTATCTTGACTTGCATACAAAATTACATAGCTTATGCAATGGGTTATAACGAGCACCTCAGGCCCGTTGAATTGACCTAGTTATATCAGCTATCTTGTCGTATCAGGGCAAATAATAAAATGCATAGAATCTGGACCTGGCAAAATAATCAGAGAAATAATAAAATGCATAGACATTGGACCTGTGAAATATCCTTGATATATCAGGTGCCTCGTTATTACAGAGTTTGTTATAAAGAGGTTCCTCTGTACAACCTGGACCTGTGAAATAGCCTCGATATATCAGGTGCCTCGTTATTACAGTGTTTGTTATAAAGAGTTTCCACTGTACATGTATTCAGGGCAACCAGGGCCGCGTTTCATGAAAGGTTCTTAGCGAAGACCGTTGTCTCATCTTATCTGGCGCGGACGGAGCTACGGTGTGTTCCACACAGAGCGTCAGTAACTGTTGGAAATTCAAAAGCTTTGTTTAGTAGTTACTAGCTCCGCGCCAGATAAGATAAGACAACTGTCTTAGCTAAGACCCTTTCATGAAACGGGGCCCAGGATTTCATTTTCATTTCATTCTACTTTACTTGACCAACAGGGCTACCAAAGATACCTGCATTCAAAGGTTTCCTTGTTTTAGGCCATTCACATCTTATGTTCATCCAAAATTCTATTTGCCCGACACTGTCACCATAAATAAAAAGTTAATTTATATTTAATTTCTAAGGAAACGGTAAAACCGTTTAGCGATAGGTGATCACAGAATCTCCTTTGGACCTTTTTTTGCATGAGATGTGGCGTATTAAATCCAAACATTAAGCGTTACTTTGTCGTCCTTCTTGGTTAATCATGAGTTACATGTACAGTACATAAACACAAAGGGAAATGCTCACAACAACTACATGGCACCTTTAAACAAGACAAAATACAAGCAAACTTAATAACCATAAAACTAAATTATAAACATGAGTGATGACACATGAGATACATTAATGCCAACGCTCGAAATTAGCACAGGCCCGATGGCCCGGGGCCACCAAAAATCTCTGTCGGGCCACCAAAAAATCATAATTGCTCTATTTTAGTGGCCCGATTGGGCCAGTAAGATTTCCAAATGTAAATCTGAAAATTTGACATTTCAAACATCGCCAAAACCAGGCATAAAAAAACAAAGGAAATCAGTGGAAAAAATCAACAAAATAGCGAGCGCAAATCTGCTAACGGCGATAATCTGGAGAAATGTGCGTGATTAGACAGAAAAATTCATCTCGTTCTGGAGGTGCCTATGAAAATTATGACGTCTTGGGGAGACAAACAACAAAGAGAAAGACTGATTTACCCGTCTACTACTAGTGCATACAAGTAGAACTAGAAGTGTACACACATGCTGGTACCTTGTACTGGCCCTATGTATTATAAATGGGGACGGTATGTACATCAGCTTAATACAGCAATTCGCATAGCCACACACAGTCTAGTCAACTCTGCAACTATGCTTTGACTTGTCTTCAATTCAGTCCAATTTGCGCAAATTCGTTTGGGCAAGAAAGCCAGAAAGGCCTTATTATCTTTCAAAGCATCACATAATTTGAAAGAACTTCAAATATAGGACTCATAATAAGGTAGTACAGATTTTGTTTTATCTAGTTTTGTACTTTTGTAGATGTTTCATGCCAATTTTGTGAGAGTTCCAGTTCAGTCCCATGCATGTTGTTTTGTGTATAATTTCAACTTTCAACTTGTAAGTTGACAAAATCGCACAGAGAAAGGGCTGAAATTGTAACATTTCATCACTCCAAAATTACCTTTTACTGATTCAATGTTGGGTTTATATATTCCTTTACGGATTTTTGATCAGGGTGGTGATTTTAGATGTTATTTTCATTAATTAATTCTTATGAAAAGCTAAGATTACCGGTCACTGTTTTCTTTTGTTTTTCCTTGTTTTTTCGGGCCACCAAATTTCTGTTTCGGGCCACCAATATTGGATAAATACCAATTCTACTTGCCCGATCGGGCCACCAGCAAAAAAAGTTAATTTCGAGCGTTGTTAATGCAAACATGTCCATTATCGTGAATAATTAAGCACTCACTTGCCCGATTATGCAGCTGAACTATTTTGTTGAATATTTGCGACATTAATACAAGCGTGACAAAGGCACTAGCACACACACCAAAATATATCAAGTTAGGTTAATAGTGATTGGTGACAATTTCAAATTACATGATTGATTAATTTGGCAAACATGAAATACTAAATTGCTCTATAGGAGAAAGAAGTTTTTTTTTAAACATACTGGAAGATAAATAATGATACAAACATCCTGACAAAGTCCTGAATAAATCATGTGTTGAAAAACACACAAAAAATAGCAATACAATTTCTTGCATGAACAATCGCATCTCAATGGATTTTGAAGACAAATAATGTAACATATGTCCATTACTACATTCTGAAAACAATGACATTGGTGTATTTCTGAAGTCTTAAAATCACTTTTGGAAACATTTCATGAAGTTCACTATAACAAAACCTACATTGAAATGAAGGGATTATGACTAATTTTCATGTGGAAATGTTCTTCTCCTGCAATAAAACCACAAAACATTAATTACGGTTTATTTATCAGAAATTAGTCATATCTTTAAACAAACATGCATTTTTTATTTTTTTCATTTAAAATTTGAAAAAGTTTACAAAAAAAAACATGTTGCCTAAACTATTTGAACCAATTAATATACATTTATGTTTCGAGTTTGAACGTGCAAAATATTTATAACATAATTTTAAATACTGACGGGCAATGTTTTTAATACAGCATTTCATAATTTGTCTTTTCTTCAACGAATTACATAAATCATGATACTGTGTGGTGATTGTCTCAAAATAAAAGGGTAAGATGTATAATAAGACAAGAATAGCAAAGGACAATAGACCGCTTCTGTAATGTATGCAAATAATATGCGTATGATGTAAGACTCCCAGTTGGCAAGCTTAACAATAGTAACTAGGTCCGGCAAGCTAGGTTTGCCGGAGCTTGCCGGACCTAGTTACTATTGTTAAGCTTACCAATGGGGAGTCTGACGTCATACGCATATTATTTGCATACATTACAGAAGCGGTCTATTGAACCTGAACAAACCCTTGTTTTCACTATAAGAGACTACAGTAAATGGGGGGCAAAATGCCTGCAAGTTTGAGCACAATCGATCAAGAAATATATAGATAGCTCTTCGATGATAGCCATTTTATATCTATAGGACTCAAATTGGCAATGCTCTCTGCCTGGTAAATTGACTATTGACAAGCCGTCTAAACTACAATAGAAATGGCACATTTAAGAAACAATATTGTAGAACAGATTTAAAAAAAAATACATTTGAAATAATTGCCCTTATATTTGGTACATTCAAAATGAAAATAATAAACATGGAAACAGTAAATTGTACTTTGGTTTTGAGTTGATAGAAATAAGCTGGACTTTCGTAGCACACTGCATTGATTGCAAATTTTTAGTTACTCTGTACATTTAAGATTTTACAAAGATTTACAATTTCTTAAGTATGATTCATGTTGCCTCCAACATGTAAAGCAAAATAATACTTTGTGCATTTTATATATACCTATATATATCTATTGAGCTTTCAACACTATCTCATGAAGATAAATCATGATTACCCCCACATGCACATCACATGATACAAATGCAATTGTATACATTTTTCTTTTTTCTCCAAGCCTCAAATACTAAAACATTTTGAAACACTCCAAAAACAAAATAAGGAGTCTTCAAATTTACTTTCTTATGACTGGAAGATTCATCAAGTAATTACAGCCTCAAGAAATATTTTTTGTAAATATATAATTGACGATGCTCAATTCATAACATACATGTATACAGGAACACTGTGCTGTCATGTTATCTACCAAAAACAGCCTCTTGATCAAATTCACTACAGGTGAAACTGCTTTTTATAGCGACCACCTGTCTATAGAGACCATCATTCTTGACTTCCTAGAAAAAGGTTTTGATTTGTAAATGTACCCCTCTACAACCATGGTCTACATAATTATATAGAGTGCCATTTGTAAACTGATGGAGAAAGAATGTAAACTCTTTACGTGTTAACAATGTTGATGGTACACATTTACTAAATGCACCAAATACATGTTTGTCTTCTCAGATGGTGAAATTTGCTGGTTAGCAAGCACTAACAGTCATTTCATTAGAAATTAGAAATTGTTTTACTTGTATACGAGCAGCACTCTATAGATGTAGACCATGGTTTAAACCATGGTTTGTACAAACCTCCTTTGTGAATCCGGGCCCATGCATTTGTATCCTCTAGATTTTCTTTATAGACAGGTTGGCTGTATCATAATCGTCTTTGTTCAATTTATTTCAGGCAACTATTTTGCAATGTTATATATTAAAAGCCTCTACACGTACACGTATATTGAACATATTATTATCATGATTGTCTCTTAAGCCCTCTGCAGACAGAGCCGACTCGACCCGATTCGACTGGTTTTCATTCGGATCGGCACAGTTTTCAGTGCCTTGCGACACACATTTTGCCAGTCGAAAGACAGTCGGATGCTAGTTGGGGCCAATTCAACACGATGAAACGGATCAGACCGACCGGGCCCACCTCTAGCCTGATTGAAACCAGTCGGATCGGGTCGAGTCGGCTCTGTCTGCACCGGGCTTTACACTACAAGGGGATAGCATCAATTAGTACACATTATTTTCTGAAGACGTGGACCAGTATTCATAAAAACCCACTAGTTCAGTTTCAATCAAATTAAATTTAGAATGATAGGACTAAGTAATCCAAGACACAATTTCATAAATCACTAACCATGATTATGTTGGTAAGCATTTCTTACCTATTAAGTTAACCCTAGTCCCAATCATATAAAATAGCCTCAGAATTGAACTAAAGTAGGGAAGTTATACGAAAATGGATCTTAAACTTTACTACTACTCAAGTAGATTTAAACAAAAAATATTTTTAATAAAGATAAGGGTTCACAGTTATATCATTATCAAGCGCTGCACCAATGTAATAAGTACTTATAGACAAAGTAGGAAGTACTGAAGCTTCATACATATCATTATATGAAAAACCTGACCTTTATTCCCTGAAAAGTACTTGCTATTGAAATGCACCCTTGTTTAAAAGAAATAATATCACTATGATATCCTTTTACAAATGTAAATTACAGTGGAAACTCATTATAACGAGGACATTGAGACCATGAAAATTACCTCATTAAATCAGGTATCTTATTGTATCAGGGTAAAAACAAAATAATAAACAGAGCTTGGGCCAGCAAAATTACCTTGTTATATCAGATAAAGAGGGTTTTGTTATACCAGAGTTTATTATTTAAAGAGATCACACTGTATAACCTTTTTAAAGGAGGGTTTTGCAATGTTTTAGCTCCTTTAAGGTTCCACTGTATTACCTTGTTTTAAGAGGATTTGTCATATATGAGCTCCTTATCCTGACGTTCCACTGTATTACATTGTTATATAAAAAGAGGGTTTTGTAATATCTGAGCTCCTTATTCTGACATTCCACTGTATCACTTTGTTATAAGAGGGTTTTGTAATATCAAAGCTCCTTATAATGACCTTCCAGTGTATTACCTTGTTATAAGACCTTTGTAATGTCAGAACTAATGAGGCTCCACTGTAGAAAATAAATATGGTACTGTTGGTACAGACAAATATCAAACTCTGCTTTGAACAAAATATGAGTGTTAATTACTCTTCATCTGTCCATACGTTGGGTAAATAAGAAGCAACTCTTCGGTGGGAGAGGGTTCTAAAAAAAAAAAAAAAAAATTTCTTAAATCAAATATAGTGCTGTAAAGGTTGTGAATCGCAAAATTAACAACACACTAAAATATTGACACCAAATGCAAAGCAATACACATGTGTGTATTGCATGCATTAGACAGTCATACACATACGCAAATTTAATCACTCACAAATTTGTCGTAAAGTCCTGATTCGCGAAAATGTATGTACGCGATATAAAGGGCCTACACAGTATTAGTTTACAAGTTATATTTTATATTGGTTTGATAAAGAAATTGTTATCATTCATTCATATTGTTTAATTCTTTGAAACTGGAAGCGTCCATTTCGTCCTTACTGTGGTTTAGTGATACACATAAACATATATTCAAGCAGGAATGACCCAATAAAACTGGGCATGTTGAATAATCACAAGACACATTTTCAGACTTGCCTATAGATACAGATCATTCTATTTTTCTTGTAATTCTGTAACTATAACCTGCATGTAGGTCTTATGTTTTCCCCAAATCTCTGTAAAAGAAAACATCATTTTTTTACTTATTTTTTAATTCTTGTTGCCGAGAGGGTAAAATCATTGGAGACAATTGGATTTTGAAAAACACACATTTCAACCAGACCTAGCCTGTAATATACAGCTGTATCAGACCTACATGTGGCCCTTAACCATACAGGAAAGGATTCATGGAAAACAATCCATCCCTCGGATAGGACGATAAATGGAAGTCCCGTGTACGAGTCACATCTCATGCACGCAAAAACAGTCTACTTCTCAAAAAAGAGAAGGGTGTTAACCCGGTTGACTGGAACACCATATCCTGCACTTCACAACCAAACTAAAGTGACAGAATAATCAGCCGGTTGATTGTGGTGGCTAATACAAAAGAAGAACTGGTTGAAGACCTAGCCTGCATCACCCAGGTCTCACCTCCTCCCAACATCCTGTACATGTTCCTCTATTAGATCTGGATCAAGTTCCCTATGCTTGTGCTCGTTCACCAGCACCTCACCTTCTTTTTCGTCCGCCACTTTAGAGCCACCATCCACCGCACCTTTCAATCCACCTTGGTCATTTTTCTCCTTTGCCTCCGTGCTTTTCACCCTATCATGATCATTCAACTTCTCCTCCTTATTCAAAACTCCTGTCCTATTCCTATCTATTTCTATTTTGGCGTCGGCTTTCCCGTTTGCTTGCGCAGGGGATCCCGCTTGTACGCTCTTAGTCCTTTCAGGCGCGACTACATCTTTAGTCCTATCTGGTAACTTTTGTTGTTTGAAGGGGATTTTTTTCACAGCGGGGGCAGGTGCCTCTTTTGCAGTGTCCTTCCCAGCTTCCTTATTAAGCCGTTCCTTGTACTGCATGTACGCCCTCTGGAAGACGGTCTCCTTGCGGACATTGGGGTCGTAGCCGTGGCCCTCCCACGACGGCACGTGGAAGCGGATGTTGTAGGCGGCGGCCCAGCGCGCAAACGCAACCTTCTCCGTCATGAACTTGTGCCCGGAGCCGATGCGCTTCTCGCTCCGCTCGTAGTAGTTGCATTCGAGTTGCACCTGGTCGAAGTAGTGATACGGTGTCTTGTCACCCGGGTTCTCTCTGTGATGGAGATGAAACAAGGCATGTAGGAGTGATTATTAGTAGTAGTATTTTATCACATACATATCAAAACAAAACATTACAAATAAGTATGTTAATCTTTCTGTCAGCTGCACCTGGTCAAGTCACCCGGGTATATAGTCCACAGACCTTCCTCCCCTTACCCAACCAGGTGCAGCTGACAACAGTAAAAACTAGATGGATCTTCGATTGCGCGCAATCGAAAATTATGCCTCCGCTATCACACGATTTTAATATCAAGCCCAAATTAACATGCACTGATTTAATTTTTAAAAATATTTTTCATACATTTTGAGTCCTGTGACCTTGACCATATGACCCCAATCTTTGATGGCTCCCTAAAAAACATTCAGGTACCAAGTTTGATTGAAATCTGACATTTAGTTCTTGAGATTTTGGCATTACAAGCTTTTTTGCATGTATAATGAGTCCCGTGACCTTGACCTCAACCTCATGACCCCAACATTTTATGGCTACGTTGACTCTTTATGATACATTCAGGTACCGAGTTTGATTGAAATCTGACATTCAGTTCATGAAATTTTGCCATTACAAGCCATTTTCGCATACATATTGAGTCCTGTGACCTTGACCTTTGACCTCATGACCCCCCAAATCTAATCAGATCAGTGGCACCCCGATATCTACACTCATACCAAGTTTGAAATTGATCAGTCAACCGGTTCTTGAGATATTGCAAGAACGAGGCATTTTTGCACATACATGAGTCCTGTGACCTTGACCTTTGACCTCATGAACCCCAAAATCTAATCAGATCATTGCCACCCCAATATCTACACTAATACCAAGTTTGAATTTGATCCGTCAACCAGTTCTTGAGATATCGCGAGAACGAGGCATTTTTGTATATATATAGAGTCCTGTGACCTTGACCTTTGACCTCATGACCCCTAAAATCTAATCAGATCATTGTCACCCCAATATGTACACTCATACCAAGTTTGAAATTGATACGTCAACCGGTTCTTGAGATATCGCGAGAACGAAAACGGGACGTACTTACGGACGGACGGACGGACAACCCGAAAACATAATGCCTCCGGCCACTTCGTTGGCGGAGGCATAATAAAATATTAAAGGGGTAGTACAGTCTGTTGTGGTAAGGCTGAGCTTTAGTAACCAAAACCTGCACAATACCTCAACAAACTAATAGTTATGACTCCACGATGCTCGAAAGGTATAGAAAATTACAAACGACTAATTAAAAAGCCTGTTATCATTCAAAAAGAGCCATTAAAACACAAGAGGGCGCTCTCTAAAGAAGCATTGGTTTCAACCATTTTTCATACAAAATTATGCATGTGATGTTTTGTTAAAATAATGATTAGATAGAGAGATCATCAACAACTATTTAAAAACCTCTTTTGAAAAAGTGTAGGCATTGTAAAAAAAATTCAAATCATCAAATAAATTTGGGCCCCATATTTATTACGATCGGATATATTTATTGATATTTCAGCCGTTTCTGAACTGTTTTGATCAAATAAAGTTTATTCTGCCATTAAAATTGTATGCTCTTTCAAATTGTACACTCAGTGTTTCATTACCTCACAAACAAATTATTTCGTGCAGCGCCCTCTATACCAAAACTGAACTACCCCTTAAAGCAAAATACAGCAAAAACAGGCATGTACATATTTACTCACTTGCAGTAGTCCTCATAGATCATGCCATAGACATCTATCTCATCACAGACCTCCAAGGCAAACAGCATGGCAACCCAGCCTGTGGACATCCACAACCGCTTTGTGTTCCTGTAGTTGCATGAGAAAAAAAACAACATTAAATCAAATGGTATAATTTCATATTTATGTATTTGTTCAGTCTTTAGAAGAGGTTTACAGATTCTCAATTGTAACACTTTTCTTTTTCATTCTTTAAGACATTTATTTTGTAACAAACTTTCTGATAAGATCATGTATTGTATCTGTTGATATTTTTATGAAGAATGTGAATAAACTGAAATGAAATGAAAGAGGACATCATTTATACCAATGAAAAAATTAACTGGCAGTATGTAATCATTTTGAATTGTTCAAGTTAATTTGAACCATTTATTATTGCAATAGGAAGCATGTTGCAATTATTTAAAATGGTAAATGGGCTGTTTAACCCACCATGAAGTATTTCTTCAGTTAAAGAGAACCAGTTATCTTTACCACAAATATTAATTACTTGTTTAGGTTTTTAAAAAAAAGACTTTGGAGCTCAAGTACATCCCATCCTTATATCTTGGTATAAAAGTTCTGCGTCCAAATTATTTCAGTTACCAGAGTCCATTTCAGAATGGATCCATTCATAATAATAATTATAGACTGTATTTATAAAGCATTTAAAACGGGATTTCTAAGCGCTGTACCATTATTGCTACCCTTAGTCATCAGGTACAGTTCAAACTGGCACGATAATCTTGCCCACCATCTCAACTCCCATGAGAGCATACTAGCCCAAGCTGCTGAGAGGGCTACAGGCTAATTAAAGGGACTTAGTAACATTGTCCAAATCCTCAAAATAAAATTCTAATTCTAGCGGTTCCCTTATACCTTGTTGTATTCGTATTAACAATAAAATCACGGGACAGGTTTCGGTTTTTCAAATTTCCCTTTCGTTACAAAGATATGTATGATTGAAGTATTCAGATAAGAAAAACTCCGGGCGAGTTTTTCTTCTGTGTACAAAGTGAGTGCAGTGAGTTATTGAATATCACTTTGCATTTTCGCTCATTACTTGGCCATACAATGTCCATTTGACTTGAAATTTTCACACAATACCCTGTGGACATATGAGATAACAACAATATACATTGCATCAACCATTCATCACTTTTTGCACATGTCAACAAAGTTACTAGATCCCTTTATTAACACCTGACCAAGTATCCATGAGAGCATACTAGCCCAAGCTGCTCAGAGGGCTACAGGCTAATTAACACCCGACCAACTACCATGAGAGCATACTAGCCCAAGCTGCTCAGAGGGCTACAGGCTAATTAACACCCGACCAACTACCATGAGAGCATACTAGCCCAAGCTGCTCAGAGGGCTACAGGCTAATTAACACCCGACCAACTACCATGAGAGCATACTAGCCCAAGCTGCTCAGAGGGCTACAGGCTAATTAACACCCGACCAAGTATCCATGAGAGCATACTAGCCCAAGCTGCTGAGAGGGCTACAGGCTAATTAACACCCGACCCAGTATCCATGAGAGCATACTAGCCCAAGCTGCTGAGGGGGGCTACAGGCTAATTAACACCTGACCAAGTATCTATTTACACTCTTCAGTAGAGATTGCTCAGTAAGTTGGATTAAATGTCCTGCTGAAGGAAACAAGTGTCGGTTTTGGACTCGACTCCCGTGATTGGAAGTGAAGGGGTTCTCCAATCGTGCAATAACACCTCCAACAATTCAAGGTGTCGACCTACTTTGATATGCCAAGTTCCTGGTAGAACAGCTCCACGTTGCGGTTCATCACCTCCTGCTTGGTGAGGTAGAACGTCACGTCCTTGTACTTCGGCGCAAACTTCCGCGCCAGTATCAGCTCCAGGTTCCGGTTCACGTTGACGCTGTACAGCCACAGCACCACGATCGCCTCTGACCGCGTCGTCGAGTTCATGAAATACAGACGCCGCTCCTCCTCCGTGTCGAACATGCGGGGGAAGTTGCGGTGGCCGACCACGCGGAAGGTCGTCCGGCTGCCAACGTCACGTTCGTAGCCCACCGAGGGTGCGGCATTCATCCGGATGACACACTCGGATTTGTCGATCTCCTTTCCCGCCCCTTTGCCGCTGAGATGCCCCGAGCTGGTGACTAAGGCACACTGCCCGCAGTGTCTCAAGGGTCCCTGAATTAATGACAATCAATTAAAAGGGAAACATTATTTAATACTGCTTTATATATACAAATGTTTTTATATTGCTAAATCCATCAAAATCAATGAAAATGGGAAGAAAAAAAATTTGTACTGCTTTAATAAAAAAAAGCAATTTATTTCAAATGCTAAATCAATGAAAAGGGGAAAACAATAAAAACATTTAGCAATATATGAAAATGGACAATCATTATTATTTTTATAATTGATTTTAAAGTGATCCATCAACTTCATTAAGATTTTTCCAAAAGTGATGGTTGAGACTGTAATCATCTACTCATATGATATTATCATTTAAGATTCTTCTGAATGATCCCATGTGAACATTTTATAGAAAAAGAACAAGTGTTAAAACAGTGAAAACAGTTGAAATTGACGTCAGATTCTATTACCTACTGCCGATTGTTTTACTACAATAAAAAAGTGTTCTGAAACACTTTTCATTCATTCAAAAATATCTCCATAGCTAGAATAGGTAGAAATTTGAAGAAAAAACAATCTTCTATTACCATATACCGTACTGTAAATGTGGTAATATTCGCGGTACTTTCATTTTCGCGGATTTCGCGCTGAAGTCGGCGTCCGCGAACATTAAATCCCGCGAATATGCAATTTTATTCATTTTCATTGATGTAATAATATAATTTTGATGAGGGTCTTACCATCAGCAGCGAATGTGTTTTTGCATCGCTCAGCGCAAAATATTTATCACGCAGAAATAACAACGTTTACAGTATGCCAAACAAGGTACAAGAAAAAAATGTTATACCTCCAAGGGAAAATGGTGATTTTGACAAAGTTAGGGATCACTTTAATTATAAATGCAAATGTTTCCAATAGCTCATTACTAATTTTCAATTATAACAGTTTTCCCTCCGCTCCCCATCCTACCATATTCAACCCAGGGTAGGAAATATTTTCAAAATAGCCCCCTGAATTTAGTAGGTAGCCCCTAAAATATAGGGTATTATGGGAAAAATTTCTGGATATCTATCAGATTGGAAAAGTAGCCCCCTAAAATTAAAAATTAATTCCTGCATTGATTCAACCCTTAACTGTACCCCTGGAATAATAAATTTCCATGTATTTAAAAAAAAACTTTCCATTAAATTTTATCTTTAAAATGTGACCTTACACCACAAAACGACCGTTATGTCGCTGTGGTAGTTTCTCTTTTATTAGCTAAAATCGTAACATTTTGTTCAAAAGATGATATTTAGGTTTTTGGTATTTCCTGAATATATATATCTTAATCTACCTTCTGGGAAATTTAGAGAGTGGGAAATCAGATTAAAATATTAAATTTTCATTTAATAAATGTGATCTTACTACAGCGCTTGAATAGACACTGATCTTTTAAGTGGCCCGTTTCTCCCTTATTTTAAAAATGCTTCAGCCATATTCCATATCTTTGGCATTCATTTGAAAAGGGTTTGCTTAGTCCAAATATGACAAATTATATACCATTTTAATGGTAATGGCTTCTATTTTATTGTTATATGAAAAAGAGCAAAATAATTTTTCCCGACTTATTGGTCGTTTTGTGGTGTAAGGTCACAAATGGTCTTGCTTATAATGAGTCCTTGCAATGGCCCTTACAGCGGGAAATTGATTATGACAGCTTAATACAAAGTAAACATCATGGGGAAAAGGCAATTAAAATGGCTTCCATCAGGAATTGGAACAAATGTTTGATCAAACCTAATGTAAGCATGATTTCTATAAATCACGCAACAAGAATTATAAAAAGCCACTTTACTGAGACAATTAAATAGGTTTGCACCAGAAATTGAACAAATGTTTGATACTTGTGTAACATAATTCCACTATAACTAATTATACCAATTGTGAGCCACTATCTATTACATCTTATGTAAACATGCACCATGAAAATACTGCCCTGTGCCATGGAAGACATCAAAATGAAGACTTAATCAATGAGGTCCCTATGGATTGTCTGAAAATGGAGTAGGGTTTGTACCATGAGAGATTTGATAATTTCTGGGGGTTTTTTTAATATAAATTTTAAATGGCCAGCCTTGCAGCTTGCTTTGAAAATTAAATTACACTGATTGCCAGTCCCAATATCACATTGCCTCAATGGGCCGCTTACATTTGACTTTGACTGGGCAACAATTTTTACTGGCCCTGGGCCATTGGGTTAGTGCTAGTGTTCGGCAATGTGTAAAAGGTTAAGAATGTGTCCACACTAACCCTGCTATTCGGGACCGGCTGGTAGCCCTGGCCATTCCAGTTCTTGGGCTCCAACTGGAACTCGTCCGCCTGAGGGGGAACCGTCTTCACCGTCGCGTTGACCCCCCTCGTCACCTCCGTGATCTTAGCGGGCAGGACATCTCTCCCCGTGACCCTCTGTGACTTGGCGCACCCATCGTGGCCCCCATGGCCGTTCCCTGTGCAGGGAAGGCCAAACTCCCTCCCTTTCTGTGTGTTGTTGCCCTTGGATAGTGTTGCTAGGGGGCGTGGCCAGTGGTAGAGGAGGTAACCAAGGGTAAGGAGACCGGTGTAGAGGAGTAAGTGGCGTACCGTCAATGACTGCTTCTATGGATGCAAAAGTATTTAAAAGATGACAGATGAAACCCACTAGAACTAACACTATCATGCACAAGAATGACAATTCATTTTTCTGGGAAAAAACAGAATTTAAAGAGTTATCATAAAAAATTAACCCTATTACCAAAAATGCAAAAAAATCGCACACAGCTTACTACATACTGTAGTTTGCGCACAAAATTGGACGATCAATTTGACGAATAATATTGTAGCCCTCAAAAACAATTACTTGATCATGATGGATCTGGCCTGCGCAACTTTCGACCCTTGTATTTTTTAAAGTAATTTTTTTTAAAACATAGAATTAAATATATTTTAATCATAATATGTCATACTATACTTTGTGCAACTTGCATAATATCATTTTGTACACTTATTTCACGTGGATACGAGTATTTGATTTTATACCTAATTAATTTTTGTTTTTATGTAAGCCAAAAAGAGCCAAGCTTTCAAACATAGCAGGTTGTTTATTGAGGTATTAATGAAAAGTTGCACAACTGAACATTACACAAATAAACAATGAGAAAGTGAAAACTCACTCTGCCTTTGCGACACAGCCACGGAAGAATAGACATAGTGCCGACCAAAGGTCCTCCTTGTTTTCTATGGGTCTGCTACCCATGGGAAATAGTTTGCTGATGCGTCTCACTGCTACTAACTTGCCCTGCAAAAACAAAAGGAAAACAAAACAAAAATAATAATAGAAATCTTTAAAAACAAAGGCTTGCCTTACACATCAAGTCGATACGAGAAGAATGGACATAGTTTTTACTGGAGGTGGAGGTCCCCATTGTTTTCTGTGGGTCTACTACCCATGGGAAATAGTTTGCTGATGTGTCTCAGTGCTACTAACTTGCCTTGTAAAAAAGAAAAAGAAAACAAAATCGGTACATAAATATTGTTTAAAATGGCCGACATCGTTTATGATTGTCTCAAATGGTATAAAGCAAGCAGGTTGTTGTTCATCCCTTCTGTGGATCTGCTACCCATGGGAAATAGTTTGCTGATGCGTCTCACGCTGCTACTACATGTAACTTGCCCTGCGAACCAAAACATGGACAAGAAAAAATCTTTATAAAATAATGGCTAACATCAAGTAGACACAAGAAGAATTGACACAGTATTTCCCGGAGGTCCCCCTTGTTTCTGTGGATCTGTTACCCATGCTGTTACTAATGCTCTTTACTACTTCTAATTACCCCCCTCCCCCCCAACGAAAGTAGGAACACATCTTTTATTAAAAATCTTTACAAAATAATGCCCAAATCAATCATGATTGTCTCAAGTGGTAAAGCAAGCAAACTGCTGGCGGCCCCTTCTGTGGGTCTGCTACCAATAGGAAATACACAATTTAGTTGGCCGATGCTCCTTGATGCTATGCAAAAAAAACAGAAGAAAAACAACAAAATAGAAAACATTTTAAATCTTCTAAAATAATAACCAACAGCAATTATTCAACTTGCTCAAGTGGTAAAGCAAGCAAATTGTCGTCGGCCCCTTTTGTCGCCAAAGATATTGAAGTTTGCAACGTCAATGAAAATGAAAAATGATTACAGAGAATGAAAGAGAACAACAGTATAGCGAATACCCAATAATAAAGTAGGTCATTTTGATTAAAATCTAAATTATTTTATTTGGACTGTAAAGTAAATAACTAGATTGCATTGAAATTTGACCTACAGGTGTAAATAACATGGTCAGTAAGTATGTATGCATTGTAGCAATACTGATTATGAGACTTCTATACTTATGTATAAAAACCCAAGGCAAGATTTTACTTGAGTTTCATGACACTTCTGTCCCATACTCACTTCCGATTTGTAGTTAATATTACTGTGAATTTGCTTATCAAACAGGATTTGATTTAAAATCAGAATTCAGCACAAATTGCAGGACTGTTGTTAAATGAATAGTGTTTATTCAAGAAACGAGAAAATCATAAATGAAGCTCTGTTTACCCCTGAGGTTTAATAGCCTCTTCAGTGCTTTTGCATTGTTCTACCATCCCACAGGGATCATGATTATTGAATTACTTTGGTTGGTAATTAGCCATCTAAATGGCAGTACTTAGTGTAGTGTCAAGTGGAATAGAGTGATTCAAACAAGATAATGTCATAGCCAATCAGGTTCCCATACAGGCAAGGGGTAAAGATAGTAGACGAAATGAGGCATAGACCAACTACATGTATAGACCAAGCTATCATAAACGGCCTGGGCATTGTTGGCCAAGTAGGCAACCAGGAGAACATTAGACTACAGGTATATAATCAGGATGCGGAAACAGGAAATACAGATACCAGATGTCAGTCACAGTATATGGCTAAAATGCCAACCATGATATCTTAAAGCCCAAGTCCAGTTTCGGGAAAGTAGCCGAATACATCTATATTGATCAATATTGTTGAATATGTATTGAAATAGGGCTTGTGTGGTAAAATCAGAACCTAAGCATCGTTAAATACAGAAATATCGGAAGAAATCCAATATCCGCCTGTGAAATTCATAAATCCACCGCCAGTTCAGACCTGTCCGTGCCGCTAGCGCTGGGGGAGATATCGACAAGCTAGGGACAAGCCCGTATAGCGAACACCTTGTGTAATACCACGTGGAAATAATACACGTAGTGTATGAGCGATTCCGCGTTGGCGATATCTATCCGGACCAGATCAATTTATAATTTTGCAAATACACCAATTAGTAGGCGGTTTCTTGGCCAAATTTGTATAATCCCATGTTACTAAAACTATGTTCTGTCACAAGGTTGGTAATAAGAGCATACATTTCATTTTTAGGGGGTGGGGCGTTTCCCACTACTGCCTTTACCTTTAAAGGGAACCAACACCCACAAACGATATTCTTATAAATGAAAGGTGATAGATTTACTAGTCCAATCCACCAACAAGTTCAGAAAAATAGGTTTCCAGACAAATGATATGATTGAAAAACTCATTACCCTACTAAGATACCTGTAGATTTATTGTCTAGGACGTACGTATCTTCCGTGGTTCTATTGTCCAAAATGTACGCGTGTATAGAATTGGCTCACTTGCAGATGTTTGGCACATACAGAACCATGAGGCCCTTTTGGTTCCGTAAGTGTTTGATTTTAAAATTATATTGTTCATGAATTGTATACACAACCCTTTGCAAAGTGTTGGACATCTATCTCATATCAAACAACGGTACCAAAACGTCTGTGTTGTTCTTTGGATGGTGGTCCCCTTTAAACTTAAAGTATTTAGAGAAGAAAGTTCACAAGTGATAATTTACTTGGTAGTGTGAAAACGTAACTGAAACCACACTGTAGAATGAAAGTCAATGCATGTCATTGCCAATGCCTGATATGATGCTAGATAATTTTATAGCCAATTTGTCAGTACAGGTTTCAGGCGATCCAGCTTGCAAGCAGTAATTTTCTCTGCGACTTGAAAACCTCCATCAAAAAGCAAGGAATGAAACACAATGCCAATATAGCTCAGCATGGCTTAAACGATTACCGAAACAAATTTTCTTGGCCGTGTAAGAACCTCCATTATCACACCGAAAGAAAGACAATGCCTACTGCACAGCTTGGATTCAGGGCTAATGATATAAATCGCTCCCATTAGCTCCTTGCCACTCTGACCTTAAATTTTCAATGTCAGCGTGGTGCTAAGTGATTCTCATTCCCAATAGTTGCAAACTTGCAAAGAAATGTTGGATTACTCACACATAGCAAAATTCCTGTATAAACTCAGGATAATGAGTGTGAATATTTGTAATTTAATGGACACACACACCGAATGAAAGACAATGCTCACTGCACACCATGGATTTAGGGCTAATGATATACAATGTCCTCATTAGCGTCTTTCTACTATGGCTTAAAACGTCCAACGTTAAATGTTGTCAGCATGGTGCTAAGTGATTCTCATTCCCAATAGTTGCAAACTTGCAAAGAAATGTTGGATTAGTCACACAAAGCAATATTGCTGTATAAGTAGTTCAGTATATTTTGGAGTGTTTAATCCTTAATTGACACACACACGCACACACATACATAGAATGAAAGACAATGCCCACTGCACAGCATGAGTTCAAGGATAATGATATAAAATGCCCCCATTAGCTCCTTGCCACTCTGACCTTAAACTTTCAATGTCAGCATGGTGCTACAATACATGTAAGTGATTTTCTGTGCCCATAGTCACAAACTTGCAAACATTGGATTATTCACACATTAGTTTTGTAATACACATTGCCATACATAGAGCATTCTGTAAAACTTGTGAAGAAACATTGCATTACATACACATACACTCTCACATAATACAATTGTTAAAGTTCATAATGCCTTTGAGACAAAATATTAAGGGGCAGCCCCCCCCCCCCCCCCCCCTACCCTCAGCTATGCCACTGACGTACCAGTGTGTACATGTACATGAACCTGGTAGGTCCTGTATGAACTAAACTGGGCTCCAAAAGAAACTTATCACTTTTTCAGAGCGTCACACATTAAAATCCAAGCATAAAAAGTAATCATAATTGGGCAAATATTAGCTATAATACTCCTTAGCAAGCTCATCTAAAAAAAATTATGTTTGCTTTAGTCAACCAAGAATAAAATAAGGTGAAATCGCAAGAGGTAATTTTTCAAAAATCACAGAAACTGCTCGCTTTCCGGGCACAGACCTCGGTATGGACAATAGCCAGTCTAGTGGTTACATAACCCGCTTTGAAGTTGAATGAATAGCTATTGAAAGTTCTGAATTTTCTGAGTTTCTGTGATTTTTGAAAAGTGACCTGTAGTGATTCCATGGCATTTTTCTATTTTTTGGCAAAAGCAAACTTTAACATTTTCAGATATGTTTCATAAGGAGAATGATAGCTTATCTGTGTCTAAATATGAATCAATTTGATGCTATGGATTTTAGTGAGCGTCGCTCTGAAAATGTGATAAGTTTCTTTTAGAGCCCAGCTTATATTGGCATTGCAAAATCTAGCAGGGAATAGGCTCATTTTTGTCAAATTGAGGGAGGCTTGTTGTGTTTATGCTACAATGCCAATACTAATAGATGTGTATGTGTGGTTGTGTATAGAACTGTACCATGTGATTGGGTGTGCGTGTCCGTATGTGGGTCTGTTTGTGTGACTGAATGTGTTTGAGTGGATGTAAATCATGGTCATAAAGGAGTGAGATGGAATTTTGATGTGTCCCCGAGTGATTCTTAGTTTACAGTGCAGATAAAGCGCTTTTGACATCAACTACCAAGCACTTGAAAGTTGACACTGAAAAATAGCATTTAAGTACAAAACATTCTGATGTCAAAACATTCAGATAGATGTCGAAGCCATCTCCAGTGAAAAGAGAAGAGAAATAAAAGAGAAATATAAAAAAAAGACTGAATATCAAAACATCTTGATTACCCATGTAGATCTGTACATGTATACTCATCCAAATACATTTAAATAATGGATTCTCTGAATGTTTTCGAAATAAACTTTGTTCATAATGATCTCATCTGATTGCTTAGAGCTAAATACATGTAGCAGCTTTGAAAAGTTATGGAAAACATGTTTACTGGATCAACTTTAGTGTAGTCTATTGATTAATAATATTGTTGGTATAGGAATGTATTTAGATTGCAAAATCTGAACCAAACGCACTGCTGAGATTGTGTGAAGTTCCTGCTGTCAGACTGTATTGTGCCCCATAAGAACCTGCGGGAACAAGCTTGATCAGAGCGTGTGGCTGCATCTATCGATGCACTACACCACCAAAGTTAATTTGAACATTTCATTGCTAATTAATCTTTATGAAGGCATTTTTATGCAGACATGCAGACATTGTCAGATATACAAAACTGTTATTTAGCTTTAAATGACACATTAAGTTTCAGTATCAGTTCATTTCAGTCATTATCAACAAAGTTAATCGCTCAATATAGAAATAGATAAGCCACTTTCATCAATACAAATCCTGTTCACATGTAATAATTTTGGTTTTACATTACACCTAGATAGCCAACACAATAATTCATGTTTGCTCGGCCTATACCAATTTGCTCTACATCTCATACATTCATGTTTTTATAATGCCTGAAACTCCCATTTTCACTTCAACTCAACACTTGCATTTAAGCCCCAATCCCAATATATAACCATAATCCTTTAACTTAATCCAGGGCTCGACACTAGCACTTGCCCGGGGCAAGTAAACATTTATGTCAGGCAAGTGAAATTTCATAAACGGTATAGTTTGGTTGCCCAACCGGGCAATTCATTTTCCCTTCAACTACAAGAGTAGCATGTAATTCCTTACATGTAAATCTTGTCTAGAAATAAAGGGGAAGATAAATGTTATGTTCGGGCAAGTCAAATTTGAATTTACTTGCCCAAACGGGCAAGTAGAAAATAAAGTTAATGTTGAGGCTTGCTTAATCCTGACCTAAATTCTGATTTTGCTAGTAGACAAATAAAAGTAGACCAAATGAGTGTAGACATAAACAGCCAGTTAATGATGTACAGTATAACATGCACTGATCTTCAGCTTCCACAAACGCAGAAAAAACAAAAGTCTTGGCTTACAGCACATGGGATTTGTTGATTGAATTCATGGAATTGAAGTTACTGAACTACACAGAGGGTTATCATGCTTGTGGCTCTGGTTTTTTTAAAGGTGCCAAAAGGCTTAATGGCACTTTGAGGGCCTGTATTTTTAAAAACATACTGAACTGAAAACTTATTTTTGTATTTTCTTATAGCATCCACCTAGATTGATCTCCCATACCATAACGAAAATATTTGGACTTCCCTTTATATAGGTCAGATAACCCTAAAGGGCCAATTGTTAACGGAAATTTGTCAACCAAAAATGGGTTCAATTATGTTCAGGTATAAAAAAACACTAACAGATTTTTTTGTTTTTTTATTTGTTGATAATTATGAACGAGTGTGAGTTAAACTTTCAGAAAATTAACGGCGCTTAATATGTAAAGTAATATTTTGACAGTACAATGCCATCAAAATTGGTGTTTCGGACGTTACATCCTCCGTTAACAATTTAACCCCTCATTACCCCTACCAGTACCATAATTTATTGAAATGATATCAGTATGAAAATTGAACTAACAGTTTCCTCATCATATTGCCTAAAAGGGAAATGACTGATTTCTTAAGCCAGCGATTAAAAAAAAAAAAAACATGAAATGCACACATGCTCTCATTTTCCGTTAACAATTTTGTAACGTCCGAAACAATATTTCTTTAGAAATAATTTTTAAAAGGGGGATAACACAAACAATTATTTATCTCAGTTTTGAAGAGACTTGATGTACCCTCCCAACACAGAAAAAAATAATGTAATAGCTTATTGCGTTATGATTATATATTCAAAATTAACTTTCCGTTAACATTTGTAACGTCCGAAACAAATGTAACGTCCGAAACAAAAAATGTAACTTATAAGCTCATAAGTCACAGGAAAGGGCACATTATATGAATCAATCATCATAATATAAAATAGTATTCATTTTTAAACAAATTTACACATGAATTGGGTAATTAATTGCCAAAACAAATGTTTGAGATCAACCAATGTAAACAAATGTGTTTCGGACGTTACATGGGGTAATTGTTAACACAAAATTGATATTTTAGTGCATTTATTTTCAAAATGATAATATATGGTTATTATTATTCATTTAGATCATGTAAATGAAACATAATCATCAAAATACATGATGCTTTAACAACATTTAGATGCTTAGTCTGCCCCAAATCCACATTTTCACCAATTTTTCATCGATTTTTCTCAGCTAATTTGTAACCACTAAAGTTTTACAAGACACTTGATATAGTGAATGATATGACTAATCTACTTGGAACAATAACCTTTCTTTTGTGGAACTGAAACACTACCTGCTGCAACAACTCCTGTATTTTGTTTACCATTTACAGAATCTTTTGTATGGTATTGTGAGCTTGTTTCGGACGTTACAAAATGGTGTTAACACACATTTTGATTGCACAAAAAATTCAATTTGGAACATTTAAAAAAGTATTATCTACATTTTTCATGATCTATATGCTTCCTGCTCTAGCAAAAGTGTTTTGAAAAATAAATGATCAGTTATTTGTCTCTGGGAAGGAACTTTTATTTAAAAATGTGAGGAATTGCTATTTTTGCCCCATAATTGTTCATGTTGTAAAGTACACAGAACTACATGTATACTGATTTTGTTTTTTGTATCACATCAAATGCATTATTAGGTTGATTGCCTTTATAATGTTCTATAAGAAACAAATGTTAAGTCTCTGTTTCATCATTCATTTAGTGGAAATATAGACATTTTCATTAACAAAGCCTTTTAGTGGTATACAAAAGTACAGTATAACTATGCTAAATTTACTCTTCTGATATCATTCATTAGTTGCAAAAATACTTAAACTTGATAAGAAGAAAATAATCTGCGCTGATCCACATGTTTTACTGACAATAATTACAATGTTAATCATTTGTATTTTAAAAATCCACATGTTAAAACAAAAGTTAGTTTTGAAATACTATATGGCATATGCCATGTAAACTATCTATAGGTACATGTACACCAAGATAATTCCTTATCTGATTCTTAAGACAATTTCCAGAACATTACTGGTTTATGATCAATTACATTTTTGTGCAAGTCAACTATCTTTGAAAAATATAACCATATCTGCTGGAACAAATATAATTTCTTGACCGTAACCTTATGTGGTACATGTACATGTGCCATTATAACTTGAATTTGAGGTTTTCCTAATATCATATTGATCAGTAATGCATTTCTGACAGTTATTCTAATTTTCGATAATAGTTTGATAAAATTAGTTTGAGCTTCATATTTTATCAAAATAAGAAAATGGAAAATTTAAATCATATACAATGTATGTCATTATACAATACATATCTTTTATCTTTTGTAAAATGATGAAGGAAACTCTGGAAAGTCACATCGATCATCCTTTGACTGTATATAATAACAGTTTCTAATTGCATGTAATATTTGTACAAAATCTTGGATTTTGTCTATCAATATGGACTTCATTCACTATCCCTTTCGTTGGGAGTTCAATTAATGCACATATTTATGGGTTTTGCTTGCAAAATCATGCAAACAAAGCGAGTTAAGATGTTTTGAAGTGATGTTAACAGAATGTAACGTCCGAAACAAAATAGGGTATGTCATAACATAATGCACCTTTGCTACCATCAATTATAGATCACAATTCTCAAATTGTAGTTATTGTAGTACTAGGTACTTCATAATTTCACTAAAACCCTTATAATTGTCACTACTTTGGAGATCTGAACATAATTATAGATAAATCAAATTTACATGTACTGTAATGTATAATGTCATATATGGTTGATAGAAGACCCCTTTCTGTGCTATGAAGTTAATTTGACCATTTCAAAGAAGAATTTGGATAGATTTACATCTAATCATATACTTTCTGTATTTAAATATTCCAAAACAGCAAAGATTTAAACCACAACTGGTCATAGAAGTGTGAAAAATGGTAAATGTTAACAATATGTAACGTCCGAAACACATACAAGAGAGAAAATTTGAATTTTTTTTGCAAGTGTCTTGCTCCAATTTTATATCATGTAAATATGTCCTATCATGTATTGTTTCCATACAATAAGTTTGAACCAACAACAGTAAAACAAATTTGCATTATAAAAACTTCAAATTGCAAAATCCAAATTTTAAGGCTATTTTTCACTTTAAAATGACATAAAAACTAAAATTTAAGAAACAGAAGCCCCCAAAATGGCACACATGATGTCAGAAGCCCACTTTAATTATTTGTATTATTTATAATGCCATTTGGAATAGTAGGATTTTAGTATGGCAATGTGAAAATGTATCATATTTTTCTTTTAAATATAGGAAATCCTAAATGTTCATAGATATTTTGCAGAATTGGGGATAGATTAAAGGGATAGTTGAGTATTGGTCAAACTTAACTTTAGTAACCAAAACCTGCACGATTACGATACAAACTAATAGTTATAACTTCACCATGCTCGAAAAGTATACACAATTACAAACGACAAAGTAAAACCCCTGTTATCATTTAAAAAGAGCCGTTACAACTCGAAGTGTCAAATTAACTCGGCGCGAAGCACTAGCGTTGTATAAGGCCTAATACGGGACTGTATAGTGCAGTGTGCGGTAATACGGGACTGTAGTGCAGTCACTGTGTGTGGTAATACTATACAGTAGTCGTGTATATTATGTATCGCAACCATAGAAGTATGACTCCAACACTGCCGTTGACCAAAGATCTGCGTTGACGCAACTCGCAAGCCCCATTCGCATTCGTTCGCCTTTCGTTCACAGTCGCGCTAACACACGGAGAGACTGGTCCATGAGGCGCATATATCACTGATTTTTTGCGGAATGGAAGGAAAAATCATAATCTTAATCCACCCGGTAGTTAGATCACATATTGGAGAGTAAATTGCTGGTAAGTACCGTATCATATGTATAGTTTTAAGCACAATTAGCATGCACACAAATATTTGGTTTCAGTCTTTTATTAGGAGAACATAGAACGCTAGTGCCTCGCACTAGCGGTTCTAAAAAGTGATACCCGGGCGTCAACCACTTTTATATGATATTTTGAAAGCAAATTTCACAACAATTAGAGCATTTGAATGGAAATTATTATTATTTCCCATGTTTTTTTCGATGATCTTTCATATGGAATTGAAATCAACCAAATCCGTTACAATCGATGTTGGGGGGGCACTTTGGAAATTACCAAAACTCAACTTGGCCTTTAAGCCCAGATATTTATATTTCACGAAAATATAAGTTGTGTCAATGTTAAAAAAACATGTTTGAAGTCAGTTCACTTAATTTCAATTTTGACCATGTTGGTTGACACATTTGGCATCTTTAAAAAAACCAGTGCCTTGTACATATTGCATGATGTGCTCTTGCAAAGAAGAAAACAATATGTGAACACTTGTTCAGTGCGAATCTAAAAAATGGGGAACATTCACTCATTCAGTAATTTTTGTGTTGTCCAGCACAAAAATGCATTTCTTCGGAAATGAAAGTGATTGCAGATTTACAGCGCATGTAGAATTGCATACATGTATTAGCTAAGTCTTTTTACAAATTGAAACAAACAACAAAGCTCAATATCTGAATTGATTTCACCCTAAAAGGCTAGACAAAGATATAGATGGCAATATTTGCCAATATCACAGAAGAAACACTTCAGAATTTCATAGTTTTTCTTTCATTAAGCCTTTGTTTGAAAAATAAAATACATAATTTGAAGTTCTAGACATAAAATACATGCACATATACGGTCCTCCAAGATGTGAACACCAAACATTATTGTATGACTCTTGCTTCATGTTGTAAAAATATACTGTGAGTTATGGTGGCAATCATCTTTTAGGATGCTTGACAGTATGCAGGCGTAGATCTCGCATCTTCAATGACCTTGGCACATCATATGCACTATAATGCATCTTTCAGATGTACAAGAAATATTTAATTCAGGAAACAATTCATAATTATGCATGATTTGTATTTAAAAAACACATTTTCAAGTGCTGTGTACAATTATATACCGACTATCTGACGGTGTAATACTACAGTCTCCGTCAGGAACTGATTATTAGTGCATGTGCAAATTAATTGAATATTTATATTGCACAATATCCACCTAATAAGGTGCTCAAAGCGCATTGGAAAAGATATATGATAATGAAACAAACAAGAATGAAGGGAACAATAAAATGGAGGGAAGAAAGAAGGTCTATTCAATAAATGTTGTTTGAAACAAATGATATTTCAACCTGTCCATAAATGTGTCCTTAAATTAGTTCCCTCTAAATACAACGCTTGGTTTTATACATCGTGCTTCAGCTCGCTCTCAGATCAAGGGAAAAACGAACAATTTTATAATTACCATAATTAATTAATTAATTAATTTGTTTAATTTTTATTTTATATTTACTTTTTTGGAGGCGGGCTACTTTTGAAGCCGTTCTTCATCAAAATAGCTCAGTGAAATTTGTAAACTTTCACATTGAACTCTACGATAAAATATGTGGCTCCTTTACATGATTTCTCTTGGGCATTATTGGGGCATTACCTAGGTTAAATAGCCTGAACCTCAGTGTATTGTTCTGATTGGCTTAGCCTTAAAACAAACCTGTTACACGTACTTTATTCTTATGCTTACAAACAAAACTTCAATTTCCCTATTGTTCATCAACTCAGGAATTTTTATGACCTTGTTATTCATTATAATCTAATACTCTCTTGTGAAAATTGCGCAAAATGGCAACAACCGAGAACAACCAACAGAAGACATTACATCAAAGAGCTTAATACCAATTTATATACATGTATGTTTATTAACCCGTTGCTTATGGGAACTGGGTGGTTTATGTTATGTACAAAGTCTATGGGGATTTCAGAATCTCGAAGGGAACGGGTTAAGATCTTTTTATCCTCCTTGCTTGGTATTTGTATGACCTTGTAAATTGTAATGTAATGTACATCAGTAAGTATGCACATGTATGTTTGCTTTTTTATCCTACTACCCACAAGGCAAATAATAAACCCACTGAAGGCATGATGGTTTTATGTTTATCTTGGTTACGCACATTCATTAAATATCCAGGTTAAGAGCTTTAGTGAATATACATTACAATTGCAAATAAAAACTTGTACTATTTACCATCTTGGCTACAGGAAACTAGATACGTGTGCGAATCCATGTATGATCATGAGCATACCCTATCTTTGTTGAATACCTGTAACGTACACGTTTCAAGAATGTGCAGGTACATGTAAATTGTCAATTGAAGGCCCTTGTAGCTTGTAACAATTGAAAATATGGTTTAAAAAGTATTTTAAAAATAATTTCACAACATATTCTATTAACATTGTTGTCCAGTGCAAAAAGTGATGAATGGTGGATAAAATGTGTCTTCTTGTGCTATGATACTGCTATGTCCGCTAAGTAATGTGTGAAAATGTCACATTAAATTGATGTTATATATGGCCAATTAAGTAATGAGTGAAAATGCAAAGTGATATTTGCTAACTCATTGCAATGAGTTGTTTCACTTCATCACAAAGACCACAAGATAATAGTCATGTGCTCAATATTGTATTGAGAGTTTGAGACATCAATCTGCAATTGAACTGAAGGTATTGACATGGCTCTCTAATCCATTCTAATAAATTATCATAATTTGAAAGTTATATTCACGAGGAGACATGGTTGATATTTGGGCAATTCCACCATAACGGAATTACATTCAGAGACGTTTTTTGCTCATTATTTCATTCCCTGCGCAATATTCTCATGACTTAAGTAAATTTTGATACTTATATAAGTTGCACGGGTAACCAGGCTACAACATGATAGGGAAATGGTTTTATATCTTCCATGTGTTGTTGCATACTAGACCAATATGTGTGACCGTAACGGAATTACCGGAGAATGGAGTTTTTTTTTTGCTACAAGTTTGCATTGAGTTTCTCTGAAATATAAGACACTTTGAAACTGATTTTATGTATTTTTTGTATCTTGATAATGTCAACTTCATTTTGGAACAAGTACGTGCATAAACAACACAATGATAAGTTCACAAATTCACTTTTTTGAAAAAAGACCACTGTAACGGAATTACACAAATTTGTAACGGAATTACATCTCTGAAAGTTACAAGGAAAACTCAATTATTTTGCACTCAACTTTTCTTACATGCTAATGCAAACATCAAGGCTATCTAGCACTTGAATATAAACCGTAATTTGACATATCTGTAAAGCAATTTTTGAACTTGTTATGTGTAAAATAAATGAAAATATGGCAAAAATACAAATAAGAATGAAATTTGAAAAAAATATTGCTAAACTCCAGCTTTATTTCGGTTTATTTTCAGCTTCATATTAGTAGGCAAGAAATTAAAAAGGATTGCATCAATTAAATGAAAGAAAAATCCTAGAAACTATGTCCACTAAAGTGTGTAACGGAATTACACAACTTGAGCAGTGGGATCAACTTTTCCACAAATCAGTACATGAACAACAACAAATTCACATTTTAGCTTCAATACTTTTCAAAAATCAATAATTTGACAATAATAACCATATTTGAAGTAAAAAATAGCAACATTTTTAAATTTGTCCTTTACTTCAAGAAAAATGGTTAAATTGTGAAAAAACCCAAAGTAAAAAAAAAAAAAGAGTACCTACATTATGTGACATGCTAAAGAACTGCACATCATCAATATCAAGAAACATTTAAACAATTTAAAATCACAAACAGGTCAAATAATTCAACTTTCAATGCTATAAATCCTCGTAAACTTCCTGAATATTGGAAATCTGAGTGAATGGAAATGCATTGTGAATGGGCAATTCCACTGTTACAGAATGACATACAAGTGATTTTTAGCTGTTTTCTTAATCATATTTAAAATTCCTTTCACTTCCACAGTTTTTACAACTTTAATAACTGGCAGGGGTACTAGAGGTACAAATCTATAACACTGTAGCGTCAGGAGACCAAAATACAATCATAACGGAAAGGGGTCTTTTATTCAACACTAACTGTGTAATGATTTTCTGCAAAAGCTACCACAAAAAATTCTTCATTGGTAATAAAAACTTATCATTTAAGTTACAAACTTGAATTTGGTACATCTTTTTTCCAGAAATGATCTATTTTAACCTCTGAAATTACCTTAAGACAAACGAATGTCACTGTAACAGAATTACGCCTGTGAAATCCACCCATGAATCCACCCATGAAAATGCAATTTCTTGGTTACATTTTTCTGCGTACAGTCTATAGTAAAGAATTTGTATGCATTGTTAAACAATGTATGCATTGTTAAACAATGTATGCATTGTTAAACTCTTACATAAGGACCAGAACAAATCCTGAATTTATGTGTGTGCGTAACAGAATTACAAACAAATTGAGATTTGTTATATAAACTCTTGTTATATTCTAAAATTATTCTTTTAAAAATTCATCCTAAAGTGATCTTAATTTACTCTCAAATCAATTTAGAATGTGTTTTCATTCATTTCATGAAATACATGTACGGATATAAACATGTATGATCCAAATACAAAAAGTTGGCATATATAAAATATAAAAATCGAATTGCAAAAAATGAAAGACACCTTTAGGAATTCCCATTTGAAAATGCAAATACTTTGTACATCTTCTTTGATCTGCATACAGAAGCACACTGAACACTCAATGAATTCTGACTTTATGATAATGAATAAAACATATCTTAGCCTGTATCATGTATAGTTTTGAATATCTTGAAGCCTATTCTGTATTTATGTTTGATTTTATATGCTTCAGTTTAATACAAATTTACATAATTAATGGTGAGTTATGAGCCCTTAACTGATCAATGATATTCAAATCTACATACAAAATTATTAATATTAAATCTCCTTGAAAGTTGAAGGTATGATTTATATCTTAAAATACATCAATGTAAATTAATGTGAGAAAATAAATGTAGAACCAGTGTCATACTAATTACTGGATATTTTTAAATTTTTGTTATTGTTTTCGTTTTTCCCTTTCTAAAGTACAAACATGAATCTGCTGCATCTTCATAATTTCAGTCAAGTGGGTCTTGCTGGAAACTAATTTAATGATAGAACATTATCATCTCTATTATGTTCATGGAGAAATTAGAGAAATTATCTATCGTGTATCAATTTAGTCAAATCACCATTGATGCAATATGAAGCATGTGAGGTAATGAGTCAGATAAAGTAACATTGTACGGTACATGTATAATGACTTATTGTCTACATGGCTACAGTTCATGCTATTTAAAGGGTATTTCTACATTCAGAACAAGAAAAAAATGTCATTTTGAGCAATATCATTCAATACCTTACAAACCATGCGCATGTAATTCCGTTACGTAACGGAATTACTAATACTGTTACGCCATTTTTGGAAAAAGTAGTGACATTATTTCAGAAAATTATGTTGGAAGTTCTTAGGACTATGGTGAAGGAAGAGAATTCACAATGACATGACTAAAGAACAAGTAATAAGATAATGAGAAAAACTTAAATCGTTTTATCGTAACGGAATTACGATCAAATGTGCATAGATTAAAAAAAATTCTCAAAAAAATATGCAATGAAGTTACTGCCCATGCTTTACAATTTGTGATTGTTACAACATTGTATGGAAAATATGAGAAAATGAGCAGAAACAGTCATTGAATTAAAAGATTCACTTTATTTTCACAAAATGAAGCTGATTTATGAATAAAAGGTCATAAATTTCTGTTCAATTCAAGCAGAAATATTTGAAAAACCAATCGAGCTATATACAAACGGTTTTCAGTTTCCTAAAATTCAAGTTTTCCTCTATTGATAACAGTTTGATTTCGGGAAGATTGCTCAACTTTGAGATGTGGTGTTTTTGCCTTCTCTCATACGGAATTGCCCATTTCCATACTTTGTATGGCAATTTCAATCCCTTTCATTTCAGATCTCAAGTGATAAAATATACTTATACGGTAAATAGACATCCATTTTCATAAATCTTGATTATTTCAATGGATAAATCTGCCTTGAGATAGTTTCAGACAGAAGAAGAAGGAAACGTTGAATCATGAACTACATGCAGTAGATTGAATTTGTGTGTATACTTGAACATGCAGTTGAGCATAAAACAAAATGATTAGATGCCAAAGCCAAATTGAAGAAATGGTCTTGATTTCGTACATGCAACTCTACTCTTGAGCAAAAGTACATTATAAAGACACGAAATGCACAATTTCAAACGAGGACAAACAAAGCTCAAAACTGCTTATAACATTGCCTGTGTAATAAAATTAGAATCAATTGTGGGCCTTAGAAGCTTTCGATCCTCGCAGAATCCTCGCCAGGGGCTAAAAATGCAAACATTTGTAATTATTCCAAGGAAAACTTTAATGGTAGACACTCCTTGCTTACTCACTGCACACATGTACTATTTTGTATACCGTAAATACCGGCGCAATCGCCGCATCCGCGTAAACGCCGCATGCCGACTTTGGGCATTGAAATTGAAAAAAAAAAATGTGGGAGAAAAGTGCGCTAGGAAAACTGGCGACAAAAAAAGCGGGAATAACGGCGGGAAACCAGAAAATCGACTGGGAAAATGTGCCAAATTTTAGCATGAAATCGGCGGCGCGTGAAATTTATCGCTCGCCCGCAACCGCGCTATATATTTTCTAAACACACTTCTTGTTACTTGCGCTTGCAAAATAGATGTGTAAATGTAATCATTATAACTATAATACAATAGAATATACTGTAGTTGTTTTGAGGCCAGTCAAGAGTGACATTTTGACTGTCTCCGCGTACACGCCGCACCCCGACTTTGCAGGTTTTTTTCAAGGAAAAAGTATGCGGCGATAAAGCCGGTATTTACGGTAGTCACAGCTTGATACTTGCACTTGCCTGATGGCCCGGGGCCAGTAAGAATGGATGTCGCCATGTTGGGCCAGTAAAATTGTATACAAATATTATTTTAGTGGCCCGATTGGGCAACTAGATTTTCAAACTGACAATGACACAATTAGAGAATGTTATATTGATCAATTAATGGAGTGAGATTATGATTCATTGATTAGTAGACAGATTAAATAAGGAGCTCTGATTCTAGGGCCAGTGTTAAATTACCTCGTTCAGGACTGGACGATATATGAAGATTTGTACAGAAAATACATGGTCTGTGGTATGAGAATGCATCAGAAACTCAATCATCTCAGAATGAATGGTCAGCTGAATTTAGGCCAAAAGGTACGAGCTGTACACAGTGATTTCACAATGGTAATGACTAGTTCTAGTAATGACTTTCTTATATCATCCTTCTTCGTGTATACTGATATTGATGGGTGCCCTAAGATGCTTGGATTAGGGAGGCTGAACCAGGGTAGATAGAGAGAGATAAATTTCCCACGTATCACAAAATTGAGCATTGCATGATCCAACAATATTTGACAATTCAGAAATCCAAAAGCTGTGATCAGCTTTAGCATTCGGGGCAGATCCAAAATATAATACTCTGGCAGTGGTCTATGGTGAATGCATGCAATACTAGAGAAACTCAATTGTCTCAAAGACCGCTAAATAAGGCAATAAAGTATGATGTAAGAGCTAAAGTGATTCCAAACTGGTAATGACTTTCTTATCTCATCCATCGAAGGGTATACTGATATTGATGGGTGCCCTAAGATGCTTGGATTTGGGAGGCTGATCAGGGTAGCTTGATAAAGATCCATTTCCCCACGTATCACAAAACTGTTGCATTATCATACATGAACAATAGTACAATACTAATGCATGCCACAGGTATACCTCAGAAATCCAATTGTTCTGATCACTTTAACCCAATCCAGACTGGTTGGACAATTCAGAAATAGCATTCAGAACAAGTCCAAAATATAATACTCTGGCTGTGGTCTATGAAGAATGCATGCAATACTGCAGAAACTCAATTGTCTCAAAGGCCGCTAAATAAGGCAATAAGGTAATAAGGTACGATGTAAGAGCTGAAGTGATTTCAAACTGGTAATGACTTTCTTATATCATCCATCTGAGTGAATACTGATATTGATGGGTGCCCTAAGATGCTTGGATTAGGGAGGCTGAGCCAGGGTAGATTGAGAGAGATACATTCCCCATGTATCACAAAACTGTTGCATTATCCAACAATATTTGACAATTCAGAAATCCAGTAGCTCTGATCAGCTTTAGTATTTAGGGCAGCTCCAACATATAATACTATGGCTGTGGTCTATAGAGAATGCATGCAATACTGCAGAAACTCAATTGTCTCAAAGACCGCTAAATAAGGCAATAAGGCACGATGTAAGAGCTAAAGTGATTCCAAACTGGTAATGACTTTCTTATCTCATCCATCTACATGTATACTGATATTGATGGCTGCCCTAAGAGCTTGGATTGGGGAGGCTGATCAGGGTAGCTTGAGATTTGAGAAAGATCGATTTCCCCACGTATCACAAAACTGTTGCATGATCGAACATACTGGACAATTTGGACAATTTTTTGACAATTCAGAAATCCAATAGCTCTGATCAGCTTTAGCATTCAGGACAGGTCTAAAAATATAATACTCTGGCTGTGGTCTAAGGTGAATGCATGCAATACTGCAGAAACTCAATTGTCTCAAAGTCTGCTTTAAATAAGGCAATAAAGTACGATGTAAGAGCTAAAGTGATTCCAAACTGGTAATGACGGTCTTCTATCATCCATCTAGATACTGTACTGATGTGATGGGTGCCCTAAGAGGTGTAATGGCAGAACTGAGCAAGAGGAGAGAAATGCTCCTTTCACATTACAAAACTCTTGAATTCGTACATGAACAAAATAGTGTACAGATACCGAGAATGAACCTTTTTTTCCAGATGTCAAGAGATTTGGGGGTTATGACAAAACAAGTAATTTATTACAAAATCTAATATATTGTAGCCAAGTTGGGAAAGTCACCCTGGACATAATAAGTACGGTTTTGGAGGCTGAAGCTTAAATTTGGTGGTAATCTTCATACCTGTAAATTCATCTATGATTCAAACCTCAAAGTTAAAAGAAGATTACTCCTGAATGCTGTGTTAATGTGCACATACATGTACATTGTATTTTGAAAAGTTGCCACAAATAAATGTTTACTTTTTTCTCCTGGGAACTAAAAGTACAGGTACATATGTATGTAACTTACCAAGTCATGGGTGTCTGAGTACCTCCGAGATAGGCGCCAACAAGTGACAATGTTCACCACCCAATCGATTGAATGATCGCAGCATGAATTTGTGAACTCAAACAGCAGAGATGACCTTTGATGATTGATTTCACTCGGTGAACAGAGGCAGGTGGAATTCCATACAAATACGGTACATCCTCAGCATCTAGTCAGTCGGTTCATCTTTGCATTTGCATCTCAACAAATCTGAAAGTCAAATGTACAAATGAAAACTGGCATTAGTGACTGAAAGCCAAGAAGCTCTTTGCTAAATGTATTGAAAACTACAAGATTAGATAAGATAGTATTTGACTCGCATGTAATGTGTATTATGAGACAGGCATAACCACACATCCACACCATTCAGCTAGATCACACCAGTGGCGTAGCCCCAAGGGGGAGGGAGGGGGGGGGGCATGGGGTGTCCAAACAATAATTTAATACAAAACAATACAAAACACAAGAGGAAAATCGTTAATGAAATTTAAGGTGCCCCCCTTCCTCCCTCCCCAATAGTTTGTGTGCCGTCCCACTCAGTCTGACCATTAGTTAGGCGGATAAGGGTAAGAATTGTGCACTTTTTGAAGAAAGCATGAAAATTCTACCATGTAATCATCATGACATGAGAATTATTTTCCCCCGTGGAAGTTCGCCAATTTGACCTCTGGTGACCTTGAGAGGTCATGACCTTCAGAGACCAATTTTCCCCTATTTGGATGGCATTTTGGGTATTTTTATCATGTTAATACACTTTTTGTCAAAAGGATGCTTCTATAGTTATTGTACCTTCATTATACATGTATATGGCTTATTGTTTTAAGGAATCCATGTGACCTTCAGAGGTCAATGACCTCTAAATGTGATTTTAGGGAGATATAGATTTTAAATCTTCAGTCTTATTTGCTTCTGTGTAATTTCATGATAAATCATTAAATTCACGATTCGTAAAACATATAGGATGCAGCAGTGGCGTAGCGACGAGGGGGGGGGGGGGGGCATGTGCCCCCCAATAATATAGAAACAACATTAGAAAACATAAGGGGACATTTTTTTTTAAACAAAGAAATACATAAGGTGCGCCCCCCCCCAAAAAAAATAAAATAAATAAATTATGCGTGCCCCCCCCCCCCCCCCAAATCAGTCCGACCATGCTACGCCACAGGGATGCAGTTAATACCATGTTGTTATTACTTTTAGCTTATGTTGATACAGGTTACCTTAAGATGTCATTGACCATTGATACATAACGTATCTAGCATGATTACTGGTAAGTTTGTTATTTATTGATTCATGATGGTCATCCCCCATTTTGTTACTAACTCATATATCATGTTTGTATGATAACTTGAACTTTTTACATCAAGACGTCAAATGCAGATTATCATCCAATCAAGTCTAATTGTGCTTTAAAAATGTGTTTTTAGTTATGATTTTTTTAATGTTAAGTTATGTATTGTGCTTATCATGTTTGTAAACAAACACTTTTGTATTCATGAATCATTGTCCATTTATGCTATTGAATTAATTCTGTTTTGTTTATTGTGATATATCATATAATTTTAAAGAAATATCAATTGGATGTGTACAATTTCTATTAATTAACTAAGTTTGAATATTCTTGATAATTGTGCCATTTTTTCATATGATTTAACATAAACTGGAAAATGTTAATTTGTGTAATGTTTTAGGAGAATAGCATTTAGATATTCAAAGGTAACTACTCTAGCTGTATAATGTGTAACGACTTACTTTGTTTTCTACAATATTGACAACTCATCTATTGTGATTTCAGTGAATTTAGTGAAAATCAAACAAACAACAAAAGAGTGCGATTTTAGTTTTATAATCTTACTATTGTACATGTATATAATTTTCTCATCAGTGTGATCTTAAATTATACATTTAAAATGTTTGATTTTTTCATTTGTTTATCATTCTCATGAGTAAATCGTAGATGAACATTTTAAGTTTAATTACTTCACTGTTTATGTGAAACAACTAGATTTGTCTACAATGTTGATTATTTTCATATAATTTTTTGTTTTCAGTAAAACATAAATATACAGTTTGGCGTGTCAGGATTATGAGCCGAGATGGATAAACATTTCTTGAATCTAAAGTTCACTGATATTATATAAAGCAATGAAACTTGTATATAATCTAAAAAATTGTATTTCATTTGTTACATTACCATTAATTGCATCAAGTTATGGAATAATCATGATACTGTTTAAAATGACATAACATTGTATTCTGACAAGATTATATTCTATTCATGGTTATATTTGATTGATACTGAAATTGAAATGTAAAGATTGCATTATTCATATGCTCTGCTCAAATACTTGCAGACACCTAAATGATCAGGAATGCATTTGAAATATAGTCCAAGAGGTGGAAGCAGAAATAGAAATAGAATTTCAATTAAAATATAATGTAATTTATTTATTTATTTATTTATTATTTATTTATCTATTTATTGATAAATATTTATTGTATCCCGTTCCTTTGGATAGACATGCCGGCAATCATCAATTCCCTGATTAGGAGGTTTCATCCGGGACTATTCTTGGCATTCTCTGTATTCGTCAAATGAAATCTGTTCAAATGGCTAAGCGACATTTATTTGTTGATACCGCCGATAAATCTTCATTGAAGTCCCAAAAGACACATACAATTACTAATTGGGAACTTTGTGCTATTTGTCAAGTAAAAGCAAGGGATGATTTGCAGTGCCCACTGAGATCCAACCCACCAGGCAGTGGCTATGCATCATTCGCAAAGGATCTTTCTGATTTCATGGAACTTGGCCATGTACCTGGACACCTTGATGTTGACAGGTTAGATGATGGAAGTGGAATAGAGTCCACGTTAATGTCTCACCAAGCACAGTGGCACAAAACCTGTCGCCAAAAATACAACGAAAGAAATGTTCAAATATTGCGCAGGTCACAGCAAGAATTGAACAACCCTGGCAAGTTGCATATGACAACGCGATCAAGTCACATCCAAGCCAAGAGCGATGAACTTGTATGTTTCTTCTGTGATGAAACTGGCTCTGAACTCCACGAAGCATTAACACAAAGGTTAGACCGGAATGTCCGAGAAGCAGCATTGACTTTACAAGACACTGCATTACTTACTAAGCTTGCCGCTGGGGATATGATCGCCCTCAAAGCTAAATATCACAAAAATTGTCTCACAAAGCTTTACAACGAAGCAAGAAAAGCCGTACCTACTGAAGACACCAACAATAATGAGACTTTCTTGCACGGAATAGCCGTTGCAGAATTAGTGGATTTCATGGAGGAATCACAAAACGATGAGTGTGCTCCAGTATTCAGACTGGTTGACCTTAGCAATATGTATCAAGCACGGCTAAAACAGCTTGGTGTAACTGCTGACCAACGGGTCCACACAACGAGACTAAAAAGCAGACTGCTTGATGCAGTACCCAACCTAAGAGCTTACTCTCAAGGGAGAGACATCCTCCTTACATTTGAGGACGACATTGCAGAAGCACTGATTAAGGCGTGTCACCATGATCGCAACGCAATACATTTGATGAAAGCAGCTCAAGTGATTCGCAGAGAGATGTTTGATTCCAGGTTCATCTTTGACGGTTCATTTCCTCATAATTGTCAAGAAAAAAATGTTCCACCATCTCTTCTGTGTCTTGTTGAGATGATCCTAGAAGGCACAAATATCAAAGACTAAACTGATGATCAAGACGAGGCAGAGCTTTCAGAACATCATCACCAGACGGCAGCTCTCACTATCTCACAGTTGCTGGTCTTCAATAGTGTCATCAAAACATCACCATCATCAAAGTCTCGGGAAAGGGTACGCCACCATCGTGATCGGGAAACTCCACTTCCCCTGTATCTGGCAATGAAAGTCCATGCTGTCACACGCCAAAGAGGACTTATCGATATGCTATTTAGCTTGGGAATGTGCGTCTCATATGACCGTCTCCTGCAAGTGTCAACTGATATCTCAAACGGAGTGATCAAGCGCTTTGAGATGGATGGTCTAGTTTGCCCACCCAAAATGCGCATCGGTCTGTTTACAACTTCAGCCCTCGACAACATTGATCACAACCCTAGTTCAGGAACTGCTACAAGCTCTTTCCATGGCACAGGTATTTCCTTGATGCAACACCCTACACATGAAATCTCCGGAGTTGACCGCAAAGTAGTAGTCATGGAACCATCTAATCCGCCATCAAGATCAATCCCACATCTGCCCGAGAGTTACTCTAGTGTTACCCCAGTTGCACTTAAGACAAAGACATTCTTGGCTCCTCCAGTATACGGGCCGGTGCGACCAAGTGGGTTAGAAGTGGCTGCAAGCAAGAAGAAGGAGGAGCAAAAATGGATGGATGCAGTGATTGCAGCCCTGAAGAGTCCAGATGAAAGTGTCAAGTGGATCTCATGGCCTGCCTACCATGCCGACATACAGATGTCCACCATACCTCCTCCAGCCATTGTTGCCCTCTTGCCCCTGTTCCTGGAGAATGCGCACTCTGCTGCGATGATACGACATGGCATGAACGTGGTCAGGGAAGCCGTTCAACATCTTAATCAGGGACAGGTTCCCGTCATAGCCCTAGACCAACCCCTGTATGCCCTGGCAAAAGAAGTGCAGTGGACGTGGCCAGACAGCCATGGGGAAGATCATTTCGTTATCATGTTTGGAGGACTTCACATTGAAATGGTCATCTTAAAGGTACAGTATTCATTCATTTTATCGATATCTTAACTACATTTTATCACTTAACAATACTACAATGTTTTCTTTCCAGTACAACAAAACAGTTCTGAACATACCGCAAGAATTAGGACATTAACATTTTACCATTTACTTTTGATCAATATATTTACATACTCACCTATCAACCTATCAATAATCATGGGTTATCTTATTGTAGATATTTGTTTTGTAATCACATAACTGACATATCATGACTGATCCCTCTAAAGAATTACTAGAAACATCACACTCTAATAATGTTTCTTCTTTCTATTCTTACAATAGGTCTTGGGTGATTGGCTCAAAGAAAGTGGATGGTCAACTGCCCTCATAGAGGCGGAAATCGCAAGCTCCGGAACTGCAGATTCATTCATATATGCAACCCATGTCACCAAGACCCGTCATGCCCACCAAGTAACAGCTGCCACCCTCTACACTCTAATCAAAGCAGCCTATGAAGATCACTGTTCATATGAAGCACATCCTTCTAGGTATGAGGACTGGTGTACGCATCGAGCAAAGGAAAGTCCTCATTTTGATTTCTGGCTGAAAGCACTATCACTAGAAGTTCTGATGCTCATGTTTGTCCGATCCCTACGTGAGGGAAACTTTCAGCTGTATGTAGAGAGCCTCACAGAGTTGCTACCATGGATGTTTGCCCTTGACCATACTCACTATGCAAGATGGCTCTCAGTGCATGTACGTGATATGGCGGTCCTTGCAGAGAAACACCCTAGTGTGTTTCGAGAATTCAAAGCCGGAAAATTTGTTGTGCACAAGACAGAGAACAAATTCTCAGCGATAGCACTTGACCACTGTCATGAGCAGAACAACGCGGTGATCAAGGGATCTGGCGGAGCTGTTGGTCTCACAGAAGATCCTGGGGCACTCCGTCGTTGGATGGTGGCGGGTCCAGAGATCGCAAGAATAACATCTGAATTTGAGGGTTCAGTCGGTTCCAGGAATGGAAATGACCACCATGAACAACAACCATCGGTGCAGGAAACGTTCAAAAGGCATGTGATGTCTCTTACATCTGTCATCCAGGAATTGGGGAACCCTTTCGAAGAGGAAAGTCACGATCTATTGGTTCTCGATACTAAAGAGATAACGGATCCTGCAGTAGCAGAGGCAGTGAGAAAGGTCGAAACTTTGGGAAAAGAGCAGTATGACACATTCACGCAAGATCGGTTACATACACCTCTTAAGGCAGTCACAGACACAATCCCAAAGAACAAGCTTCCCCTCTTCAGTCATCCTCCAGTCAAAACTGAGTCAAAGCAGAAGATGAAACTGGATGCATTATCAAGGGATTGCAACCTTTTCTCACGGCTCTATGTTTCATGCCAAACACGTGATGGGGACCTAGATCAGTTCTTCCGACATGAAAACCAAGCAGCACCACCCTCATTGTCCGTAGGAGGAAACATACGACTTGGCACAAAAGCAGATCTCCTAAAATGTCTGGAAGGTGACGACACGGGGTCCCAAAATCCTCCTCTCGTTGATGCAGTTTTCCTTGATGGAGCTGCCATCGTACAGATGTTAAATCATAGTCAGGCAAGAACCTTTCAAGACTATGCCGACAACATCTTTGTACCGCATGTAATGTCATATCTTGACAAAGCAAAACGTCTAGATATCGTATGGGATGTCTACCTCAAGGACAGCCTGAAAGGAGCAGCCCGAGAGAAGAGGGGAAAGGGTATACGGAGACGTGTTTCTGCCACAACAATTGTACCGAAGAACTGGAAAGGCTTCCTCCGAGTAGATGAGAATAAACAAGAGCTGTTCACTTTCCTATCACACGAAGTCATGCGCTATGTTCGAGAGAAAGTACATGAGAAGGAGTTGTTTGTAACTCATGATGAGATGGTGACCTGCTTTCCTCCAGAAGCTGGCGTGCAGAACATAAGTCCTTGTTCTCATGAGGAAGCAGACACGCGGTTGTTCTTGCACGTAGCAGATGCAGCTGCGAAAGGCTACAGGAAAGTGTCCATCAGAACTGTGGACACCGATGTTGTCATCCTTGGGGTGTCTTTGTTCAAGGATCTACCCTTAGATGAAATGTGGGTTGCGTTTGGGACAGGAAACAGCTTCCGGTACATTAGTATCCATCAGATTGCATCAAGCATGGATGATGCTAAATGTAGCACTCTACCTCTCTTCCACGCTTTGACTGGCTGTGACCAAGTATCTGCATTTGCGGGGAGAGGTAAAAGGACAGCATGGGAAGTGTGGAAAGCCTTCCCAGAGGTGACTACGGCCTTTCAGGAGATGTTGCAGATGCGTCCTGATATGAGTGAGATGTGTCTTGAATCAGTGCAACGTTTTATTGTCCTTCTGTATGATAGAACAAGTGGCACATTCGAAGTTGACGAGGCCAGGAAGCAGTTGTTTACAAAGAAAGGAAGAACCCTGCAGAACATCCCGCCAACGAAGGCAGCTCTGGCACAACATTTGAAACGAGCGGCATACCAAGCAAACATCTGGGCCAATGCCTTGGTGTCTAATGCACAGCTACCCAGTCCAGCAGAATGGGGATGGATGAGAGAGCAAAGTGGATGGCGACCAGTCTGGACCTCACTCCCAGAGGCTGCAGAAAGCTGCTATGAACTTATCCGGTGTGGATGCAAAAAGGGGTGTGCAGGTCATTGCAGATGCAGGAAAGCTGTTCTAAAGTGTACGGCTCTATGCCTGTGCTCTGGTGACTGCTAGGAAGTATGTGAGCATTTTGGCACCAGGCATCAGGGATGGAAAAGACGATGACAAAAAAAGTGAAAAGGAAAGGAAGTTGAGAAAATGTGGATCAGGAGAAGAGGACAAATACAATTGGAGCAAGGAAGAGAAGGAGGAGGAAAGACAGTGAAACAAAGAGACAAAAATCCAAGATGGCAATAACCAAGAAAATTACACTTACAAGAAAAGACACAAGATAACAGAATTGAGAATTAAGGAGAAGGGCGACAAGCTCAAGGTGAACTTGATCTTTAGGATGAGAAGATGAAACAAGAGGAGGAAAATCATTGTTAACATGGAGGCCAAAGATTATCTGGCGTCAGGGAAGGAGGAAATCAGATGAAAGCAAGAAAGAAATAGACAATAACGCAGAAGAGAAATAATCTTTTGTAGGTTTGAAGAAAGCATTTCTAAGTAATGCAGGTATCATGAACTGGCTATGCCCCTACTAAAGAACTGGAAAATCCATCAAATACAATTATTCACAATCGTGCATGCACATTTTGAGGTAGACATGGCGGTGGGGACTTTCCTCCTGCCAGGAAATGTACAATTTATTGTCATCAATTGTTATTCTAGTAGTAATGAGTATTTGTTTTCATGAATATTTCTTCACAAATCATAAGAATTTCTTCTATCATTCCCGAAAGCAATTTGTTTTAAAATAGGTGTAAAGAGGGGGTTGTGAGAGGGGGTGGGGGGGGGGGGGGGTGGGTGGCCTCTACCCCTTGTTACTTACCCCTAGCTGCCATTAATTGTTGCGTTTGTTGAATCATATTAAAAACCATCAGTGAAACTTTTCTAATAAGTATGAGAAATATGATGGGGGACTCCCCCCCCCCCCCCCCCCCCCCACTTACCCCACCCCTCCCTGGAAAAGTACTACATTTGTCACACAATTCTTTTATCGAAGTATTGACCATTCATTTGGTCATTATGTATCCAAATAAAATGTAAACAACACCTACTCATTGCACTATACCCTTGTAGAAATGGTAAAAATTGATATTTGCACCCCCTTTTTTCAAACCCCTGAGCCGCCCCTCCAGATCATATTTGAGAAACTTCCACGGGGAAAATTAAACATAATGATGTTAAGAATGAACTGTGAAAATTTCATGCTTTCTTCATTTTGTGCACAATCGTTATGATTTCTGGCCCTTAGCTGCCTAACTACATCTATGAAACTATACTTGCCCGGCATCAACTTTTACTTGCCCCGGGCAATGAGGCAAGTGCTAGTATAAAGCTCTGGGGTAGTACATTGCAGGAGAATTTAAATCCTACAGACAGCTACAGTCACATCATTTTCTTTGCATAGATCTAAAAAAAAGGTCGGAAAGGTAAGTGGTACAACAAGTTTTACGAGTGGATAGCCAATTAAAGGGTTTGCGCTTCGAAATACATCTGAAAGGAGAAACAATTCATGACAGCATCAAAGGAGTTCCTTGCAAATATTTGATTGCAGTGAACAAAATACACATGGGCTCAGGACAAATTAGCCCCCAAAATGCCCAAAAGAGTGCCCCCCTAATCCTAACAGAGCACCCATAATTTGCACAGAGTTCAATGCAAAACAAATTTTAGAGTGCTATTTGCATGCAGGCAAGCTTGAACACTAGGGCTCCCTGAAAAATAACATTTTGATTTTCTTTTGTTTCCCCGTTTGATTGTGTGATGGCCAGTAGACAGTACTGGTACATCAACCAGACATACATGTACGTATGCAACGTTCTGTTTGCATCTCAAAAAGGTTTGAAAGTACCTCCATGTATTATGGAGAACATATTCTGAGTGGATGTTAAATATCACATCACTAGTTTATCTGTATATACATGTAGACTGGTGCTTGGGAAATGGTCCGTGTTTATTTCTTTTATGTCAGAGGTCTTGTGAGAAATGGTCTTTAAATAAGTTTGGCAAATTTTGATGGGAAACATGCACTGTGGTCTCTTTTTTCTTCTTTAAACACAAACAGTGATAAGTTTTGTGAGAAAAATAGTCTCTCAATACTTCATAATTTGGCAAATTTTGATGGGAATCATGCACTGTGGTCCATGTTTTTGTTTTCTCTTTTTTTTAAAACTTTGTTATGTGTGAATCTGACATGAATCCAAACTGATGAACATCATTCAAACCTCTTCTAGGGTTTATAAGATCTTGTCTAACTTGATAACATACAAGATTGCATGTTATACCAAACATTAACCACATTCAATTGTTTAATAAGAATAAATAATCATAAATCCAGTGGCATAGCTATTGGCTAAGAGGAGAGAGGAAATTTGATAACGTAGGAGATTGTCTGTCATACCAAAAGTGAAGTGTTTTCAACTGTTAAAGAAACAATAATGATAAATCCAATGGCATTGCTATAAGCTAAAAAGGGGTGAGGAAATTGCCCCCCTTTTGTAATTTCCTTATAAATCTCCTCAATACTGCCTGCCTCCTCCTCTGGGAAGAAAGGTCCAATAATCATCTCCATCTCTTAAATTTAAAGACTGTCTTTCAAAAAAGCATTATCATTATCATTGAAAGATGAAGCCAAAAAAGGAGTGTGATGCTTTTCTCCCATGTTCTACTTCTTATTGGCTCCCCCACTCCCACACACACACATATAAAAGGGGAATCTTGTACCCATCCGTACTATACCCTTTTGCTTGAACTTGGCTATAGATGCTATGCATGCTGGAGGCATATTGATTACATCAAGACGTGCATTTACACTACTATTACACTGAATGCATTGTACGTGTAGTGTAAGCTTGTAGACAATCCTAGACATGCATGCAGTACACAAACGTACCCTTTCACTCGAATAGACTCTCATTTTTCAACCTGTCAACCCTTATCTCTCGGCTCATTGACAAGAATTGTCTCTAATAGTGTATGTACAATCCTCGCAGCATTAATTAGCCTCTTCATCAATCTGCTCTATATAGTCCCTACAATATATGCCCTTTCTTTGGCTTTGTGCTGTAGACATGCAGCCACAAGTCAAAGAAACCATATATGCACCATGCGTCATCTTAAAGACTTAGAAGAATGGTATACATTCATACACAGTGAAACTTTGTTGAACATTAATACACATTGGCAGTATACATGTATATGGCTAGTATGCTCCCCAGGGAGTTGAGAAAAGTATGTAATATCATTGTGTGGGTTTGAACTGTACCCGATGACCATAAGATGGGTAATAATAGTGCCAGGAGCGCCAGGAGTGTCACATCATGACAGACATGCCTGCATGTATAATGTACAATCCACGCAGCATTAATTAGCCTCTTCATCAATCTGCTCTACATGTATATGGTCCCTACAATATGCCCTTTCTTTGGCTTTGTGGTGTAGACATGCATGCAGCCACATTTCAAAGAAACCACATATATGCACCATGCATCATCTTAAGACTTAAAGAATGGTATACATTCATGCACAGTGAAACTTTGTTGAACATTAATACACATTGGCAGCATATATGGCTAGTATAGTATGCTCCCCGGGGAGTTGAGAAAGTACGCAATATCATTGTGTGAGTTTGAACTGTACCTGATGACCATATGATGGGTAATAATAGTGCCAGGAGCGCCAGGAGTGTCACATCGTGACAGACATGACTGCGCTCTATAAGTGGCCATTATTATTATTAAATTATTATAAAGTGTATATTATGAACTAGTGGCCAAGCGTCACTCCACGGCTGTAGTAATCACACTTTAGATCAGTACAAAATGTGCGTTGGGTCCTGTATATATAGTAATTTAACTTCCGACATGTATTGTCGCATAATTTAAAGTCGCTCACAGTGCGTACAAACATACAAATGTATAATGCGTGATTGACTCATCAAACCGTTTTTCCCGTGATCGGGATAAAGAGCGCAATAATGGATTTAGATCACACGGATATTAGAGATATCTAATACAGGGCTCCAGTCTACACTCGCCTTTTTAGTCGGTGGCCCGGTCGGGCCAGTGAAATCAATTCTTCCCCTATTCTGGTGGCCCAAAAGAAAATTTACTGGCCCCAAAATTGTATTTCATGAGTAAGCTTTTTACTATTCAAAATATCACTCTTTCCTTATCAAACCTGTGATTACAGATGAAGCATGACATAAAAGAAAACAAGATTTTTTCATTTTGTCAATGTCGGGTTGAAAATCTGCTTGCCCGATCGGGCCACCAAAATATGACTTTTATACATTTTGCTGGCCCCAAGTGAAATTTTCACTGGCCCCGGGCAAGCGGGCCAGTGCGATTGTCGAGCTGTCTAATATGTAAATGTACCTTGCCATCATGTTCAAAGTACTCTTTAACCCGTTCATCTGCTCAAGTCGCAATGCCTGCCCTTTAATTGGCTTTGTAAGTCTGTAGACAGCCACATGTCAAACTACAGACATGCACTATGCCTCATCTTACAAGATGTAAGTACTACAAGTAATGTCATTATGTACATTCATGCACAGTGAAGATGTAATTATGTGTACACTATGAATGTACCTTGCTATCATGGCTGAAGTATTTTAACCCATTTTCTGCTTAATACGCTAGACATGCCCTTTGGCTTTGTATTGACAGCCACATGTCAAACTACAGACATGCGCTATGCTTCATCTTAGATCTTACGACTTACAAAATGTGCAGACATGGGTCCAGATGGGGAATGCATGCATGCATTGATAAAGTACATGCACCAAATCAAATCATATCAAATCAAGTCAAATCATCTTCAATTGGTAAATAGCGGTTTGCGAAAGCTGACAAACAATGATTTTTAAATTTGTATCAAACCTTGTGAATGAGGAAAGAAACTGAATACCTACAATAATGTAACTTGCCACTTTTAACCCCCAAAATTATTCTTCGCTTGACCCCAGTATTCCCCTGTTATGATTTGTACATAAAATTAAACAGTTTGTTTTTTGTGATTGATGTTACAAGTAGCTTACCGTAAAACTCCGTGTATAAGACGTACTTTTTTTCCGTCGGAAAATTTTCAAAGTGGGGGGTGCGTCTTATACACAGGTACAGCAAAAAAAAAAAAAAAAAAAAATAAGGGGGGAACATTTATCAAAATATACCTATTTCCTACATAAATTATAGTGGTTAGGAAAACAAAATGCAAGTTTTTAAGCAGTAGCACTGCTACTAATTGAATATTCAGATATTCATGAGTAGCATCACTCATTTAATATTCAATTTTCTAAACAGTGGTTATACATTTTTCTCAACAAAAAAAATTATTAATGAATTTAGTATTTTGCATATTTAATGAGCATTGCTACCTCATGAATATATGAATATTCATGAAAAAAAATATTCTAAAAAAAAAAAAATATATATATATTTTTTTTTTTTTTTTTTTTTTTTTTTTTTAATAGAAAGTTGGGGGTGCGTTTTATACACGAGTGCGTCTTATACACGGAGTTTTACGGTATTTAAAGTGATTATCTACTGCCGAATCAATTATAATCAAGTCCTGGACCTGCCAAGCAGTTCATCTGTGATGATATGTATGTGACGAATCTTTCAAAAATACATGCAGTTTGTCCTCATCCTTCCTACTGTGAAACTAGGGTAGATTATTAATAATTTGTGTCCATAAAACCACTTTAACGACTTTCACAATCTCAATCCAATAATCTGAAATGTGATCAATTATTACTATCAAACAAACATTTTATCGCACATGTACATGTACAATACTCTCTAGTGAAATGTCTTTTTGATGAGTTAGTATTTATGATTATCCAAGATGTTCAAAAAGATAATATAATATGAAGCTCACATCTGTGACAGATAATAGCTTATAAAGTGATTAGTAATGAGTACCTTCTGCTAAAACAATTTCAATCAAATCTTGGTTGTGGAATGGATTGAATTTCCCAAGCAGTTCATCAGCAATAATTGTACTTTATACATACACACAAACCGTGTACAGTCAAACCTGTGTGTGTGTGTGGTGACTACCTTTATCTAGAGAAATAAGATAGTGGCTGCTCTTGACATGTGACCTCTATCTAGACAGGTTCCATAACATTGTTTTTATCTGCAGGGGGTTACCTTTAAATGGCCACTATAGGCAGGTTGGCAGAGCACTTATAAAAAAGGGGGCCAACATTAAGACAGGTTTAACTGTACATGTTCACACATGTATATAAACATACTTAATTTACAGAGATTGTAGCTTAAAAATGCACATCCTATCCTGCCGAACTAGGAGGAGTATATTATAGGGACAAGATTACAGTGACGAAATACTTGGGGGGGGGGGGGGGGGGGGTAGGGTGATTTAATAGCCCCATAAAATGCCCCAAAAGAGCCCTATTATATATAAATGCATATCAGAGCCCCTGTAAATTCTCATAGAGTACAAATATGCAAACCATTTTCTGAGTGATATTGTATTTCATACGCAAGTTTAAAGTAGTGTTTTTTCCCCCCTAGTTTTCCTGCATAATTTATCATGCACAAATAATTGGCTGTTGCCGGGGGGGGGGGGGGGGGTTATTTATTTTTCGGGGGCTACTTTCTTAGCCCGCTGGCATGACTCGATATGCAAATTTACAGGGGCTCTTCTGTGATTCTCAGGGGTTCTCTTTTTGGCATTTCGAAGGCTAAATTGCCCTGAGCCCCCATGTATGAAAAAGCTTCACTTTCTATATATTGAATCTCTTGGGAATCGTTTCTAAGACAACTCCTGACGACTTTTGATTAAAATGTTGCCAGAGAACGCACGTTTACCACCAATTACCGGATCTGCGTGGGCCACATTGTCTATTCTGCCCAGTGCTTTAGTTTGTAGAATTTATGAGAATAGACATGGAATCCAACCAAACTCCCAGAGCCTGGGACTTTCACAAATCTACATGATATATGTTTTTGTTCAAGCACATGACACATGTGTGTAAATTGAAATTGAAAATGACTCACAAAAAATACAGGACAGAAATGACATTCATATTATAATCTAATATGTATCTACACAATAATACTATATATGTAAACAAGTATGTATGCATATTATAAATACAACTTCAGAAACTCCTAAACATCCCCCCCCCCCCCCAACCCCTCCCTCCAAAAAAAATATATATATCTGCCTTTCCATCTGAATTTTGGTGACCTGAAAGAAAATCTTAACGGAGAGCCCTGTCTAGTGATATAAATCAATGGTTAAGAGTGGGCACATGGCCTTTTCATGTGCGTCATCAACCCATCTGATACAATTCAGTTATTTATCAAGTGCTTTCTTTTCTCGGAAGATGTTGCAACTGCATGCACTGTGTTATGCAGTTTATATTGATGAATCCTAAACCTTATTGAACTGAATGTGGCTTTTACAAACTATACTATTGCCTTCTTCTAAAATTTCATGTGGTAATCCTGTGGTAAACAAAAGGCAGTCTGAATCTACCTCAAATTTAGATCTCACTCAAATACAGTTTTAATGAATAAGCCAAAAAGACTAAACTGGCCTCTTTGCATTTTACACACACAACATTCAATTATATCTCACATCAAATTCTCTTTGGAGGCCAAGGCTTGGTGAAAAATAGTTGCAAATTAAACAATTCAGACTTTCAATTTTGAAATCACAAATTGTTCACAATCTATAGTTCATAATTAAATGATGCAATTTCAAATCAAAAGGGCAGATACATCTATTTTTGCATTTAAGTAACAATCAAACATCCCTCATTTTTAATTCACAAATAATGTTGTTGACATTGGTAAATTAGAAACGATAAATGGCATGTATGCTAAAAAAATAAGCATTTAATTAACAAATCACACATCATATTTCAATTATTCGAAAACCAGAAATGGTACTGATTGCCACGTATCTTACAATATTTATCATTTATTTACCTGTTTTTATATAGTTTAGACTGAAACTCACTGAAAGAACTTTAACGTGAACATGTTACGATTTAATATTCATGTGTTTTCCTATACCGTAGAACACCATCGTCAAGCACCCCCCAAGCACCTATACGCATCTTGCTTTTAAAGACGTTTCCATGAGATTCACCTCCATAATTATCCTCATGAATATTCCTCACCATTATTTGCATTCTTGATTAAAGTTTCCCGTTTGGGCAGAGAGCGGGCGCTCTTTAAAAGCAAGATGCATATTGGTGCTTGGGGGTGCTTGACGATGGTGTTCTACGGTATTAGACAGACACTCCCCGTTTCAATCGTTAAACTTGAATGACTGCAAGGCTGTTCTCATCCCCAACCATCTCCTGCTGATTATGTACATGTATTTATACGTATGTAAGCTTATGGCAGAGATCAACTCTGTCTGGAGAATGGCAATAGTTTATTGGTGCCTACTCTTATGTATACAAGCACAATTTAATATTCATGTTTTTTCATACTTTAGACAGAAACAGTATTAATCTTTAAACTTGAATGACTGCAAGGCTGTTCTCATCCCCAACCATCTCCTGCTGATTATGTACATGTATAAGTAAGCTTATGGCAGAGATCAACTCTGTCTGGAGAATGGTAATTGTTTATTGGTGCCTACCCTTATGTATACAAGCACAATTTAATATTCATGTGTTTTCATACTTTAGACAGGAACATTATTAATATTTAAACTTGAATGACTGCAAGGCTGTTCTCATCCCCAACCATCTCCTGCTGATTATGGTACATGTATTTATAATGTACATGTAAGCTTATGGCAGAGATCAACTGTCTGGAGAATGGTAATAGTTTATTGGTGCCTACTCTTATGTATACAAGCACAATTTAATATTCATGTGTTTTCATACTTTAGACAGAAACATTATTAATCCTTAAACTTGAATGACTGCAAGGCTGTTCTCATCCCCAACCATCTCCTGCTGATTATGGTACATGTATTTATAATGTACATGTAAGCTTATGGCAGAGATCAACTCTTGTCTGGAGAATGGTAATAGTTTATTGGTGCCTACTCTTGTGTATATAAGCACAATTTAATATTCATGTGTTTTCATACTTTAGACAGAAACATTATTAATCTTAGTTTAAACTTGAATGACTGCAAGGCTGTTCTCATCCCCAACCATTTCCTGCTGATTATGGTACATGTATTTATACATGTATGCTTATGGCAGAGATCAACTCTGTCTGGACTGGAGAATGGTAATTGTTTATTGGTGCCTACCCTTATGTATACAAGCGCTGTAGATGACTCATATTGCTCAAGACATTCTGCATCCATGGAATATGAACCAAAGCCCAATGTTTAGATTGCGATGTTGCGTAGTGTACATGTATACATCTGTATGCAATACCATGGACCCTTATAGTAATACCAATGCTAGAAATTAACTTCTTCTTTTCTTGTGGCCCAGTTGGGCAGGAAAAAAAGCATGATTTGAAAAATGTGACCGGCTCTGGCAAAACAAGCAACTTTGACACAAAATGTAAAATTGAGCTTTTGATATGATGTTGTCGTGTGTATTTTGCTCTTTATTTTGAGACCATTTTTATGCCGATCGGATTGACGAAGTTATGATTTTTTTTTTTTTTTTTTATTATTCTGCTAAAACAATGTGAGATAATTGAAGTTAAAGTTCAACGCTCAGTTCAAAGTACATGTCATTCTTGATTTTATCATAAGATATAGCCATTTTCCCGATAATATTTCTAAATTTTGCATATCTCATTAGAAACTAGAAAAGTTGCTTAACAATATGATACTAAAATGTCCATTCCGTCCCCGAGGTAAATTTTTGACCTTTTCAGGCCATTTACGCAAAATCGTAAATGTGGCGAAGTTCCTGGTTTCGCCAGAGCCGGTCTCAAATATGATTGGCCCAAAACCTTAATATGGCATCAAACAAAGAAAAACACCAACAATTCAGTTTTAATTTGTCGCCCATTGGCATTGGGCAAGTTCAATTTAGCATGGATAAAATGTTGGTGGCTCAAATGTATTTATTATTTGCCCCCTCTGGCCAGCAGACCTGTGCTAATTGTGGGCACTAGTTATATTCTACATACATGTAGTTTCGAAGCACTAGTCAACAGTTTTCTAGAAAAAGGATTATCTATTAACCCGTTCCCTTCAAGATTCTGATATCCATATAGACTTTGTACATAGCCAACCAGGTTCCCGCACGCATATATATCAGGGTAGGAAATACAAGGGGGCTGAGGACGATTTTGTCCCCTAATTTTACAAAATAGCCCCATGAAATCGGTACATAGCCCCTAAAATATCCATCTAGGGTATTATGTTAAATATTTTGAGATATATCTATCAGATAGTAGCCCCTAAAATGAAAAATCAATTCTTTCCTTGGGTTAAATGGATGAAACTTACTGTATTTTTTCTATAGACTTGTCATTGTGCAATAAAATATATGATCTACTGTGAATTCATGTATTACAATCAAGTTCTGTTCTACAAGTACATGTGACCAGTTACATATCTAGATACGTTTTGTACATGCATCACACATGCTAAATGTAACTTTAATTTTAAAAAGAAAATTAAGAAATTTTTAAGGTAAACTGATAACATCTTTTAATGGTTTGTATCTAGTTAATCCATGTAATACTGTACATGGTTTTCAAGAGAATGCAAACTGAAATAACAATTTTAAATGTAATTGACACAATTAAGACTACAGTTTAATATATCAATTTGCTATTGAAATGTTCTAACTTTATACAATACAAGGTCAAGTGAAAAGAAAAAACTTTTTGGTAAATATATTACTCATTGCGGATATAGTATCGAAAAAAACCTTTTTGTTTGATATTGCTTAATATTTGAAGGAAAAAATATGATCTACTGTTTTTGTTCAAGAAAACGAAAGTCCTACATAGTCACATCAATTCAATGTTCAGCATATTTGAGAAAAAAGTCTCAAGCCTGACATAATTTTGTCAGCATGAACATCACCTGTTTGAATATCCTGTGAATTCAGAATTCATGACCTTTGATCCTTTACCATGGTTACAGAAACTGTAACAGAGATTGAGTTTTAGTGCATTTACATTTTTTTAAAGACTTACTATAAAGCAGGGCCCGGGGGCCAGGGGGCCAGGGGGCCGGGGGCCCGGGGCCAGTGAAATTGCACTTTGGGCCAGCAAAAACATATAAAAGTCATATTTTGGTGGCCCGATCGGGCAAGCAGATTTTCAACCCGACATTGACAAAATTAGAAAAATCTTGTTTTCTTCCATGTCATGCTTAAATCTATAAACACAGGTTTGATCAGGAAAGAGTGATATTTTGATTTTGGGGACAGTTAATTTTTCTTTTGGGCCACCAGAAAAGGAAAACTATTTCACTGGGCCACTGACCAAAAAAGTAAGTGTGGAGCCCTGGTATAAAATCAAACCTGTCTTAGCAAGCATGTGTCTAGAGCAGCCAACCTGCCTTTAGTGACCAGTGGCCACCAAAAGTTATCCCTTGCAGAGAACAATGAACGGAACATGTATGTAGATTGGATTTCTTCCGATATTTCTGTATTTAACGATGCTTAGGTTCGGATATTACCACACAAGCCCTATTTAGATACTTTATTCAACAATATTGATCAATATAGATGTTTTCGTCTACTTTCCCAAAACTGGTATTGGGCTTTAAAGGGACTTAGTAACATTGTCCAAATCCTCAAAATCCAATTGGAATTCTAGCAGTTCCGTCATACCTTGTATTCGTATTAACAATAAAATCATGGGACAGGTTTCGGTTTTCCAAATTTTCTTTGTAATAAAGATATTTATGATTGAAGTGTTCAGATTTTAAATTCTCCAGAATGTGGGAGAATGAAAACTGTGCACAAAGTTAGTGCAATGAGTTAGCAAATGACACTTCACATTTTTGCGCTTTACTCTGCAACTGTTACTCGGTCATAATAATAATTGTGCGGGTTTGACCTGTACCTGATGACCAAGGGTAATAATAATGCGCTTAGAAACATTGTATTAAGCGCTATATAAATGTAATATATTATTATTATTATTATATGACATTCATTTACCATGAAATGTTCACACAACTCTCAGTGGGCATCACAGAAATACCCATTTTTCAACCCTTTTGAGAGTTTTTGTATATACTAACAAAGTTAATAGATCCCTTTAAGGTGGTGACTATGTACACAATTTTGACTGCATACTGATAAGTAGTAACTAATTGTACATACTCAAGATTTTATGAACTATTTATTATTGGTAATTTTATGGGATGTCAAGTTGTAAATTTTACAACATTAAAATAGTCATGTATCCATTCAAAAATTATTAGATTTTGGTATCTGTAGAGTGCAGACCCCGGCCCATATTTTCAAGATCAGTTCTGAACAAGTTGAAGCCCATGAAGGATGAAACATTACAAAAATACAAACAAGTATAAAGTTGTAGTTTGGTGCTTGAACTTTCAAAGTTCAAACAATTCATTTTGCAAATGCGCAATTCCATGATTAGGTGGACATGACCCTAAAATTTCAAAGTGTCTTTTTCTTTCATTTTTTGGTTGTATATGATTAAAGACACATCAAAATTACTGGAAAGGTCATTTATTTTGCTTTGACTGTGGTAAAAGTGGGTAAAAATAGCGAATTTGTATTGGTTATATTTTCCTGTGTTATTTCTAATGTAAGTTAAGAAAAAGTTGATTAAGCCATTATGAGCATGAAAATACACAAGACCTTACAAACTTATCATATTTATTTAGTGAGTACAATGTTCTAATAGATTTATCATGCAAAATTAAGAATCTGAGTTGCTTATGCCAACAGTGAGTGAAATTAAAAACCCTTGGTATGCCATGTAACGTTACTAACCAAAACATGGATTTATTTTTCTATAGAGAAAATGCAATGCCTTATAATATTCCTACTTCAAATTTTTCTCTTCCAGGCAATGCTCTATCAAAATTAAGGAACAAATTTTACAAATATTATATGATGTATTAATTATAAGCAGTCAAAATCTGTAACGTTACTAACCGTGTAACGTTACTAACCAGTCTATGATACAGAGTGTAACGTTACTAACCATAACAACAGTGAAAGAGACACTTATAAGCTGGCCCTAATCAAAAGTGAGTGAAAGGATATGTAAAGTAAGACAAAAGAGGCCACTTTAGAACAATGGATGATCAATTTTTTTAAAGTAATGTGAGTTATTCAACCATGTGCAGCATCCCATGTGTGCAGCATCTCATATCTATGCTCTATGCAAGAACATGTGCAGTATCTGATGTTCAGTGCGAGCAGTATTTCAGTGTAAACTCCTCATAAATCTTTCTCCTGGAAAGCAGTCATTGGAAAATATAGTTGACTCTACTTTGACGAGCAGCGACCTGTCTTTGGTAAGTTGAATTATTGTAGTAATTATAATCTTAATTATCATTTATACCCTATATCAAGGTATTTCGTTGTACTGAATACACTGTGTACAGTTTACACTGATTAATGATATACATTGTATTTACAGCGAAAACTAATATATTGATATAAAACAAATATATTGTAATGGATTACATAAACTTACAAGTGTATATTTAATGTAATTACACTGGAGATGTTTATGTTTGTGTGTTTTTAGGGGTGCATTAGCCATGTCGGTTGCCATAGAAACTTGTATGTAAAAAAAAACACATCTTTAGTGATGAGGCACTTGCAAAAAGTAGTATTTTAATTTAGTGAAAACTTCTAAGGTATACAACAAGAATCTTAAAACCAATTTTGTTGACTGAAATATTTTTACAGGTATACTATATTTGTAACAATTGTTTTATCTCATTTGTTTGTGTCATATATGGGAACTTTCCAACACTCACAAATAAGTATTCTACTCTGTAATATGATGCAGAAAATGTTCAGCTTAATTAATTACTACTTGCCTATCTGTTCATGAATACATTATATTTTGTCTTTATTTTTTTTTTTCTGTAGGCCATGAAGCAAAATCATTATACTGAACTTGAAGAGGACTGGCAAGTATGAGGAGTACAAAGATAAGAAAGCAGTTACCATGAAGAGGAGCTGGGAGAAGAAAAAGATGAAAGAAAATTCCCTACCAAAATGTGTGCATAAACAGCTCCAAATCATGAAGAAACTAGCTACAAACAAACATCTCTTTTTAGATTTCTATCTCTCCAATGAGTTTTGTATTATAACACACATAATTATCTTATTTACACAAAGCTACATGTATGTGAATTTGATACTATGAACAAAGTACTATTTTAAGTTATTTTAAGTTTTTGTAAGAATCCGAATGTAACATTAATTGGATTATTGAACAAGTCAACAAATGACCAAATTTATAGATCTCTACTCAATATTTGCCTGTTAAAATACTTCAAATATTGAATTTGAATGCTTGCAAATAAACAGTTAACTGGTATTACAAATTATGCATTATTAACCTACCACTTGATGAACTTTGGTGAACTATGGAATGTATCGGATAAGATATGTTTTCAAACGGTTTTCATGTTTCAAGTTGTGAGTTAAGAGTTTCTAGTTAAAGAGTTTAAAAGTTAAGAGTAATATGGATAGTTATGTTGATTTACGTGTAATTCCTAAGTATTACTTGTGATTTTGAGGTGAAGGGAGGGTAAAAAATGATGTTTGGTAACTTTTACCTTTGCACGGACAAAGTGTAACGTTACTAACCGTAACGTTACTAACCATGATTTTGGAGCCTAATGAAAACCAGAACGTCAATGACGTAGCGCTCATCCGCCATCTCGCAACATCAAATATCGCAAATTTCATGTGGTACACTTTTCAACTGGTCAAAAAATAAAAATTTGATGCCCTGGAAGGGACATGGGAAAAAATAAAAAAATAAAAAAATAAATTTAAAAAATCAAAATAAAAATAAAAATAAATAAAATAAAAAACAAAAACAAACAAAACAAACAAACAAAAAAAAAAAAATTTAAATTAAATTAAAAAAAATAGAAAAATAAATAGAAAAAAAAAAAAAAATTAAATTAAAAAAAATAAAAAAAATAAAAAAATAAAAAATTTACCATAATTAATGAATGGAGAAAAATTTCAAAATTCTGTGTAGCAGTTTAGTGTACCAAAGTTAGCTCTACCAGATAAAGCAAACCAAATCAAAATCGGTCGAGAAATGAAGGAGAAGAAGCATTTTTTGTGATTTCGAATAATTTGCATAAATTACCATAGATAATGAATTTCATGAATCTGTATAGAAGTTTGAAATCCCCCTCTTAGCCCTATCTTATGAAACCTAGCCCTATTAGATAAACCAAACAGAATGAAAATCGGTCGAGAAATGAAGGAGAAGAAGCATTTTTTGTGATTTCTGGAATAAATTTGCATAAATTACCATAATTAATTAATGGAGAAAAATTTCAAAATTCTGTGTAGAAGTTTAGTGTACCAAAGTTAGCTCTACCAGATAAAGCAAACCAAATCAAAATCGGTCGAGAAATGAAGGAGAAGAAGCATTTTTTGAGATTTTTGGAATAAATTTGCATAAATTACCATAATTAATTAATGGAGAAAAATTTCAAAATTCTGTGTAGAAGTTTAGTGTACCAAAGTTAGCTCTACCAGATAAAGCAAACCAAATCAAAATCGGTCGAGAAATGAAGGAGAAGAAGCATTTTTTGTGATTTTTGGAATAAATTTGCATAAATTACCATAATTAATTAATGGAGAAAAATTTCAAAATTCTGTGTAGAAGTTTAGTGTACCAAAGTTAGCTCTACCAGATAAAGCAAACCAAATCAAAATCGGTCAAGAAATGAAGGAGAAGAAGCATTTTTTGTGATTTCGAATAAATTTGCATAAATTAGCATATATAATGAATTTCACGATTCTGTGTAGAAGTTTTAAATCCCCCTCCTAGCCCTATCTTATGAAACAATCAGAATCAAAATCGGTTGAAAAATAACGAAGAAGAAGCATTTTGAAAATTGTGGACGGACGGACGGACGGACGGACGGACGCCGGACGCAACGCCATGGCATAAGCTCATCGGGCCCTTCGGGCCGGATGAGCTAAAAAATAAGAGTCAAGATGCTTTAATTATTGGCTGAAACATGTGTCAACTAACTAGAAGTAAAATGAATATGGCACTTTGTTGGAATTATCTAAGGTTTTAGAAGACTTCTCATTTGAAAACATTGATTTTGTTCCCATGTCCTTTTTTTGTAACGTTACTAACCGACAATAAAAGTTGCCATGGCGATGCGAATATTATTTCAATTGTGTTCATCTTTTTTTGTATTATAGACCTAGGGTGGGTGAACATGTTGTAACATGATTGTGACTTGAAATGAATAGATGGTGGTGTTACAGTAGAATATGTTATGAAAATATGCTCTAAATGTAACGTTACTAACCGTGGAATTGCCCAAATAGTAAACTTGTTAATGAGGATAACATAAATTCTATAACTCGGGCAATTGTTTATTTTAATTTCAGTTACTCAATTATTATATTATAAAATTTGCATTGATATTTTAAGGGGCAGTTCCTCTTTGACAAAACGTCTGAACAGTTTCCAGTTGACGGATGGGGATGAATGAAACACACACACAAAAAATCAGATCGAACAGCCCTATAATTTGGATTCTATGAATGAAAAACGAATGCGTCCCTCCATCAGACTATATATCGGTCAATAAAAGAGTTTAACTGATGTAGCATAATATTACAACTATATTGTACTTATTCTTGTAAAGGTATTGTGAAGCCGACATTTGTAAAGGTATGTCACGGACAAAAATCTCAAAACTGAAGAATATGTAATTACATGTAGACAGTTTAAGCGAGGTTTGGTTATTTTGCCTAGTGTGCGGTCATGCTATTCGTATGTGTGTGCGGGTCACGTAGCTAGCACGAGTCACGTAGGGGTCACGCATAGCGTTGTGGTACTTCTTGGAATCCCTGTACGAACTTCCTCACTGGGTGAATATACGTATAATGCACAATTGTTTGTTGGACGACGGTTTATTAGTTTTAGGTCTATAACTCCACGAAAAAGAGATTTCAAGCCCTAATTTTTTCAGGCATGCTATTAAATGACATTTTCTTTCATATAAGACAATGACCTCGCAACTTTTAAAATTTTGCTTGCAAAAGAGGATCTGTCCCTTTAACAGCACCGAAAATAAAACTTGGCAATTCCATGTCATTTTTGTCATTTCCAGCGTCTTCATTCAAAAGACAACTCCAATGAATATCAATTTAGATTAAATTTGTTGGATTCAATTGAAAGACATTTAATTTACAGAAATTGTATTTAAAGTAATACAAAGCTCTTCTTTAGGGAAATTAGAAGTTACCAATTTGAATTAAACTATTTAAGGAAAATATATCATGGTTGATTTTGATGGATTGGTCATGCCAGATTCTACAAATTTAAAAGAAAATCTTGATGCTTTTCATATTATATGCATTGTGTTCATCATGTATCTTTGTATCACTGGAACCTTGTGGGTCAAAACAATTAAATCATCTAGGGAAACAGTGGTTTGTTTGAACAGAAACACAGGTCTGTTGAAGGGGACCTGTTCCATTGTGTAAATGTACACACAAACATTGTATAGATCACTATCTCTAAAGACAAAAGTTCAACCAGAGGATGGCAAGGTCCCTTTAAAAAAAAAAAGTTCTTCATGTATGGACATACTACTGTGTATAAAAAAGAATTTTTTTCCTGCGCCAAATATGCACGTAGATTAAAGCCTATAGATCTCCCATTCAGTAGCCCTTGGCCATTTGTCTATTAAGGCTTGACAATAGTGGTGGCCTGGGGACACCAAAAAATGTCGGGTCACCAACAAGATAGATTTTGATGGTCCGATCGGTCCACCAAAATGTATTCGTGCATCAGCAATTTGTCGACTGTACATATGTACACTGCATGTACATGTCCTGTACACTGTACACATGTATGTATTACACAGAGTACCATACATCCATTCATCCAACTTGACTTGACTTTGAGACCTTTTGAAAGCCGATCGTAAAAACTTGCAAGTAACCACAAATGTTCAGGAACCTGGTGGGCCCTGCATTGACTCTATGGGGATTGTAAAATATAGTAGGGAACAGGGTAGGAAATATACGGGGGCTGAGGGCAATTTTGTCCCTAAATTTTTTAAATAGCCCCCTAAATTCAGTAGGTAGCCCCTTAAAATTACCATCTAGGTTATTATGTTAAATATTTTGTGATATCCATCAGATAATAATTTCTGCATTGGTAGGGAACGGTTTCATATAAATATGATTCAAACTTGACTAGAACTTGATTTGGGTAGAACATGTTTTCTCCACAGACCCAAGCCTTCTTTCGGACTAGTCTTGAATGGGTTAATAAGCTTCTGAATTCTGTGGCTTCTTTTCTACAAATAATCTTATATTCTGTTGAAGACAATTATAATATTGGTATTTAACGTTTAATTCCCCAATCTCCATTAATCAACTATATCCAAAATATCTTGGGCAACATCTTGAGTGGTTTGAAATGTAAAGAACTGCTTTCATCAGCTAGAAACACTGGGTCAGTCTAGTAATTATTAGAAATTAACATATCACTCGCTGGGTCTGAACATCGAGATATCAAAGTCGTCTGGGATCTATTAGGGAAAGTCCCAAGTGACTTCAAATCATATTTTTAATTATGATTACAGGAATATTTTAAAGTAGGATTTCATGACAAGAGAAGAGTAACTTAATTCTCACAAAGAAATCATGCAATTGTGACGTACAAATTCAAACTCGCATGTCTTGTTATCAGATTTACATTATTACAAATGTCAACTCAAGCTCATAGTTTCATTCTAGTGATTCAATTATACATTTTGCAACATTGTTAGAAATTAACTTGATTTCCGTAATTCCATTGACGTCAGAACACACAGGGCTTTACTCCTGGAAATCAACAATGGTCCTGTCTGTGTGTTGGTCAATGAAAAATAAAAATGTCACTTGCATGGCCATGAGGACTTCATCCATATATTCCAGGACCTTTTTCTCCACTGCATTTTTGTTGTTGTCATCTCTACAGACTACACATGTTCGCATTCAATCAACTTTTTACATCTTTAGTTACGGTTTCAGTTTATTTTTTTCATTTCTGATCAAATTTCTAATTGTATAAGATTTTATTTAAACAATAGTTTTCATAATGTACAAAAGAACACTAAGTATATTGGGCAATCTCTACCAAGATGTGCACACAGCCGCGGCATGACTAAAACTAGATTTAAAAAGAATTGATGCTCTATGAAACATTATTTTAGTCATGCCGTGGGCAATCTTGGTAGAAAATGCTGTACATTGCCTCAATATCACCCCTGCAAGTCAAGGGGCTTACTGTATAGCCCCTTGCACTTGTATGCAGTATTTCAGGTAGGTGAAAATCAATAATGACAATGCTAGACTAGAAAGCTATCAAAATACAGACAATTAGTGATACATATCATTAGAATTACTCTTTACTGTAATAAATATCTAAAAAGAAGTCATACCTTTTGGTAGAAAATTAAAATCCAGGGTAGAAATCCAAAAAGAATAGAGGAAAAACAATCCCAACTTCTTGCTTATGAGTTGCACTACCTACAGCCATCTGTATACTGTTACACACAAACACACACACACCATGTACATAGTTCAATACAGTATGCATAGCGCCCTCTTTTGACCACTTTGAGATACTGTACATTTTACTTGCAATGTTATTCACAGATCACTCCTACACAGTGTGGAAACACTACAGTAGATTAGTAGAGAAATAACCTGAATTATGTATGAAAAGTGGATCAAAACTGAAAATGAAACCATCTATGGATAAAGTGATTATTTAGGTATGGATTTACATCTATGAGGGTGAGTAAAGATTGCAGACTTATCTTGTATTCAATTTTGTATTTTTACTTGTCTGCATCATACCCATTACATACTGTGGCAGATACTAAATAGGCTATACCTGCCTCAATATAACAATGTGAATCAGAATTAATAAACATACTGTCAAGTGTCACTGACACTGTTTACAATCTTGACCACACAGCCACAGTGACCGTGATAACTCTACAGAACGCCAGCGCTTGCGCTGGCGTTCTGTAGAGTTATGACCGTGAGTGACGGACTACAATTTGTACAAACATGACTCATGTCCATTACAAATACAATACTGTCAATACAAATCATCACTTGGCTCCCTTTATCTGCACTGTTAGAATGTTAACACTGTGACATGTCGATGACGATGTCAGTCATGACATTTGCTGTTTCAATGCAGTGCAATACCATATCGTAAAACTCCATCATTAAAGGGAGCGTTGAGTATTGGTATTTTCCGAAGTGCCCCCCAAAAAAATTAATTGCAACTAATTTGGTTGATTTCAATTCCATGTGAAAGATCATTAAAAAAAACATGGGAAATAATAATAATTCCCATTCAAATGCTCTCATTGTTGTGAAATTTGCTTTCAAAATATAATATAAAAGTGATTGACGTCCGGCTATCACTTTTAGAGAACGCTAGCGCGAAGCGCTAGCGTTCTAGGTCCTCCTATGCTAACCGCGAGTACGTGTATCGCAAACGCCGTTCGCATCGGCAGCCATCGTGATCATCTTTCGTTCAAAATCTGTTCGGAGTCGCGCTTACACACGGAGAGAAGTCGAGGAGGCGCATAAATCACTGATTTTTAGTGGAATGGAGGGAAAAAACAATTTTAATCCAACCGATAGTTGGATCACATATTGGAGAATGAATCGGTGGTAAGTACCGTATCATATGTATAATTTTAAGTACAATTAGCGTGCAAAAACAATATTCAGTTTCAGTCCCGTATAGGAGGTGAAGCGCTATCGTACTCTTGAGTTGTAACGGCTCTTTTTGAATGATAACAGGGGTTTTACTTTGTCGTTTGTAATTGTGTATACTTTTCGAGCATGGTGGAGTTATAACTATTAGTTTGTACCGTAATGGTGCACGTTTTGGTTACTAAAGTTAAGTTTGACCAATACTCAACTATCCCTTTAAATGTACCAGTGGATACACACACACACACACACAGCTCAGAGTCGAAAAGGTGCATGCAGACTACGTACGGTAGACGAGCGCATGCACAGGCTAGGCCGCCCTGGCCCCACTGGATTCGACTAACCTTCGTAGTTCGTGCACTGAACGGCAACATATAACATCAAGCAGAAGCCAAGTAATACATTGGCTACAAATAGCGTATCAAGACTCAATATTACATGGAAAAACTCACAAAATGAAGCACTAAGTTACACAATCGAAATATATATAAGATAAACTATACTCACAATATTTCGCTCTCTATTTTGGCAAGTTTTGCTGGGCCTCAAGGCTCAATCGCAACGTCCACACTCCACTTCCACAATAATTCTGTGCTCAATGAGTGCTTCCACATTTCAAATATAGATTATAATTATGCACTTTTAAATTTCCTATAGGCTAGGGTGGCCCAGAAAAAACGAAACGGGATATTTGCAATGACAAAGAAACATAACGCTAACAATAACACTAACGGCTAAGAACACTGGATAGATAATCTTCTAAAAGAAAATTTGATACCAAGAACAGTCATTTTGGTTGAGTAGTTTTTGTTTAGGGAGTCATGGACTAAATGCACCTGCAGATTGTCTAGTTAAGGGGTGGCGCCAGGGGGGGGGGGGGGGGGGCAGGGGGCGATTGCCCCCCCCCCCCCCCCTATGATTTTGAAGAAAAGAAGAAAAAAGGAAGAAAGAAAGAAGAAAAAAAGGAAGGAAGAAAAAAGAAAGAAAAAGGAGGAAAGAAAGAAAGAAAGAAAGAAAGAAAGAAAGAAAGAAAGAAAGAAAGAAAGAAAGAAAGAAAGAAAGAAAGAAAGAAAGAAAGAAAGAAAGAAAGAAAGAAAGAAAGAAAGAAAGAAGGCAAAAAACGGGTTCGGCGGGCCTGTGTAAGCAGTGTTATACGGGGGAGAAGGAGGGAAGTTCGGCATAAGGCCTATGGATGGGTATAGTTTTTAACAATTGTGGTTCTCATGAATGTCATGTCAATACTTTCTTTTATACTTCAAACTGGTTTGGTGCATTTTTGACTCACACCCTTTTTCCCCCTTCTTTTATTCATTAGCGAAGCCGTGGGGGTGGGGGGGGGGGGGGGGGCAATGCCCCATAACGCATTTCGAAATTTGGTTGTTACATGCCCGGGGGGGGGGGGGGTACTCAGATTATAGTCGGACGGGGGTGTGCGGCTGAGACCTCCAAACCCATACCCACATCTAAGGGTCCTTTTGCGAAAAATGGACCCATGTCTAAGGATTTTTTTTCGCCTGCGGCGCATGTTTTGGGTGTATTTCCCGCAAATTTTGTGGTTTTAAGTTAGCGAGCGTAGCGAGCTTGAAAATTTTTGCAATTTCACATCGGCAAATCCCAAAATCCCGTATATAAAGGGGGAAATATGAAAAAAGGGCCCCAGTTCTAAGGATTTTTTTGATGAAAAGGGGACCCATGTCTAAGGATCTTTCTTGAAAAAGTCACCCTTCCCAGCGGCACATCCCCGTATACCCAATATACTCGAGTACACCCCCCCCCCCCCCCCCCCAGGGTTACATGTAAAACAACAAATTAAATCGCCATAGCACGGACAACTGTTTTATTCTTAAACAAAAAATATGTAACAAATGGCAGTTATCGTTACCGTTCATAACGTCATATCATAAGACATACATCGAATATGTATGTATATTTTGAATATTGTTGTAAATATTAATGTAAAGCGCATAGGGAACCAGTATATGGTTATAATGCGCTATATAAGCTGCACGTATTATTATTATTATTATTAATATACACATACACAAATATTGAATAAATGGCAGTTTATATAGGGGTGTGAAAATATGAAAAAAATTGAGCTCGCTCGCCTGCATATACATATATTATTTTCACAACGTCGGGATACCCTTCATAACGCCACATAACCAAAATATCGAAAGAAAAGGCAGTTTTTGAATGTGAAAAATGCAAATGTGTTCAAGCTCGCTCGCTTATACAATATCTTACATCGGGTGATTGTATATTATTCGGCCTTTTTTTTTTGGGGGGGGGGGGGGGGAATCTGAACCTCCAAATGAAAATTAAGCTTACTTTTTTTAAATACTGATAATTATGAAGGCATCCCTAACAATAAATTCGCCCTGTATGATTGTGGCTTCGCACCCTTGTTAGCCCTCCCAACATGTTTGTTTTTATCATTGTGCCATGATGCCATAAAGAAGGCATTTATTTCTCTTAAATTGCTTCATGTACTTGATCCTCCTCTTAGCAATTCTTTTATATTCTTCATTCGTATGAATCGTATTATTCATATTTATGCAAATTACTTTACCATAATTGAAGACTATATTCACTGTTTTTCTATCATTTGAATATTTGAGAATTTGACCTCCTATATGCACCAGATAGCTCAATTTTAGTGTAAAATTTGCCAAAGCTCTCTCCCCCCGCTATGTCGCTTCGCTCCCTCGCTCGGGCGCTTCGCGCCCTCAGCGTCTACACTTTCGCCCCCCCTAAGAAAATACCCTGGCGCCGCCCCTGATTGAAAGGACAATGTTCTTGTAGAATTAGGAAAGGATGACACACAAGATTTATATAAGATATTGCAAACATTAATTCGATACAAAATTGCAATTGGCATTGATCAATTTTATTCATAAGAGTAGGAGATTTGATGTATAGCGATAAATAATTTTTTATTTGTTAGTATTGTTAATACTTGTTTGGCATTTTTGTGTAATATTGTATCGTGTTTTTGTGTAAAATATTACTAATAATTTGATGTATTTGAGGCCACTGAATGAGTGCTTATATAATTTAAATGTTTGAAATGAATGATTATGAATTTACGGTTTTGATTTCATATGGTACCCAGTGGCATAGCGTGGTCGGACCTTGACTCGGGAGGGGGCACGCAAAATTATTTGGGGGGGGGGGGGGGGCACACCTTAGTGACCTTATGCATTTCTTTGTTTTTTTCTTTAAAAAATGTCCCCTTATTTGTCCTATTGTTGTTTTTTCAATTTATTGGGGGCGCGTGCACCATGCCCCCCCCCCCGTCACTACGCCACTGCTGGAACCCAACATAGATTTAACCTGACACCCCATCCTCGAGTATCTGAGGCAGGGCGTAGACAACGGGGGGGGGGGGGGGGGGTGCGGGGTATGCATCCCTGACGTGTACAATCATCCCCCCCCCCCCCCAGGTTTTAGGGAAGGATATTTTTTTTTGTGTGTATCTGTATACGAGTGGGAAAGAAAAAATTAATTGTATGAGCTAAGACTTGTTAATTTTAACGTTCAAAATGTAATTTATACATCCCCTTTAAAGAAAGGGAAGGCCAAACCCATGCGAATGTCCATACAAATGCTAACAAATTGAAAAACTGAAAGAAAAACATCAACAAATTGAAGCCAACAGTATATTGGAAAACGCCCCACCACACAACATAATGAAACTCACCTACCACGTGAAAGAATACATTATGTTTATGTAAAGATTTTGACAAAAACTGCTTTAAAATTGACTAATAATTTGAGCAATAAAATGTTCGAAAAAAATGATTACCATAGATTCAATTCAACCATGCACATATTGCTGCATGCAAAAGCTATGCAAGCGCACACGTGTACGCACGGCATGCGTACTTGTCGACCGTTAGCCACCATACCCAGCCCAGCCGAAGTTTTAACTGATATTTCTGCATTTAACGAAACCAAGGTTAAGATTTTACCAGTACACAAGCCCTTTCGTTTAAAAATACTATTTCAACAATAGGGCAATTCCACGCCAAAGTGGACATTTGACCAAAAATTTTACAAGCATTTTTATGATACAAATTTGGTATCAAATCAAAGCTTAAATTCTATATTTTTTTAATTCAATGAGAAAATTTTAGTTTTACATAATTTTAGTTGTTTTTTTATAATAACTTTATAACCATAATTGAACCCCACAAATTTGACATTTTTGTGAAAAAGTGTTTTGATCCTGTGTTTGTTTTATATTTCCCCAGTTAAGCCTAAAAAACATTATTCTGACTCCTGAGATATGACCATTTTGTAAAATAGTAAATTTGTATGATTAATTTGATTTGTTATGCTTCAATGACTTCTTATTTTCAGCCTATGAAAATGTCCTTCCGTTACCGAAAAATCAATATTTTTAATGTTGTGGCTCACATACTTGTTAGAGAGCAGACCAATCTTCAGTGCAAAGCAAGTTCAAGTAGGCCTTCCCATTGCTAACAATTGTATTACTCATTGTTTCTTCGTTAATTAATAAATAACAAAAGAAAATGTCCTTCCGTTACCATACAATGGTAACAGATGGACAAGGTACCTCATATTACATATTATGACAAAATGTATGTTCAAAAATTGGTCTCTCATATATGAAAACCCAAAATAATGAGACAATACCTGCAATGGCCAGCTATCAGTGGCGTAGCGTGGTCAGACTAGTAATTTTCTGTGTTTCAACCAATCAGATTTGTGCATTTAGAACATTTGATCTGGCTCACAATTGATTTTATCTCTTTCTGCAACAGGGCCCTTGTACCATGATGCCATTTGTCTGGATTTCTATTGTATGGGGATTAGTAGGTCTATTTAACTGTGGTGAGCTAGGGTGTGAATAGGCTCTGATCATGACTTTGAATAGGTCTTTTTTTTACACAATACACCCCTATAGAATTCTTGGACATGGGTGTAGGTCTAAAATAATTAAATTTTACATGAAATTTGCAAACTAAAAACAAGGCTGTAGAAAAAGCAAGAAATAACATATCTCCAATTCTTTCATATATTGTAGAAATTATATCAAGCCAAGATTTAAGCAAACAAATTTCTCAAAATTATTTGATCCACGAGGTAAAACGGAAGGTCAAAATCTAAGGTCAAAGGTTATCGTATCCAAACTCGCTCATGCATGAACACAAATGTCATAAATGGATTGCACATAACATCCCCAGTCCAATGACACCTTTACAAAATAAATTGACCCAACGGTTAATGGACAATGGCCATTTGAAAAATGGTGCCCACGCCCATTTCTTACAAAACTCCCCCATAAGAATCGACCATAGCGCCAAAACCATTGGGCGGATTGGGCTAAAACTTAAATATTTGCGCTTTTAAAGGTTGAAATATCATACATACCAAATATTAGCAAAATTGAAGGGGGCTGCGATGAAAATTTTCATTTTTTTTAAAGGTGATTTGACATGGAATGACCCTACTGTGTCATATCATACATTATAGTCCATTATGTCCTTCCGTTACCGAACATTGGTCCGCTTTGTGTGAAATAACTCAAATATCTGCGGACAAATTTTAATCAAAGAACAAGTAAATTCTTCTTAACCCTTCAGAGAATGAAATGTGTACCCTTAAAATATTTTGTATTATTTAATATCACAGAGTTTTAGTTAAAACTGATTTGATAACAAAACCTTGTCCATTTTAGTGTCCTTCCGTTACCGACTTCATTTGTATGCATATTCAATAATGTGCGGAGATTAAAAAAATTAAAAAAATTATGGGACCTTAAAACTGTATGTTTTGGAAGTATTGTTATCAAAATAGACGGTTCTAACAACACAAGTATTTAAAAATGTCTTTCTTAAAGTTGACAATTTGTGTCTGAGTGTCCTTCCGTTACCATGGATTGACCATGAATAAGAGCCATTGGAGCATGAAATATAGTAAGAAAAAAATAGAAATGTAAATGCTTGTGATGTCCATATGCTATCTATGATACAAACTCATTTTAGACCACAAAAGAGATGTTTCCTTCTCATAAATGGTCTTTAAATTTCAAAATTAATTTTACTGTACAATTCCAATAGACTTTTCAGAGGTCCTTCCGTTACCGTCCTTCCGTTACCGAACACTGGAGTAATTAATTTCTCATAATTAATATACCAACGTAGATATTTTTCTTAAAAGGTGGTGTTATACTCTGGGAACATAAGGAAATTGACTAGTAGCCAACTTAACATGATAAACCTCGTAACTTCACAGAGATTGGGTCATAACTAAAAATCTTGAAAATCCATGTCCATTTTGCCGTCCTTCCGTTACCGGCCTCATTAGTGTCCATATCTAATTTACATAATGCGGTCAAAATTTTAGAAATAGTGGAAATCAAAGGTGTCCCAACAAGGATCAAAGACATGCCAATTAGAATAAAAAATCAAAAGCAGGATCCTGGAATTATTTGATTGAAGTTCCAAAATTGTGTCTGAATGTCCTTCCGTTACCGTGGAATTGCCCAATATTGATCAATTAGTTTTGCCAATATATTTTTTGGGGATCGCTATTTTGCATATTATTTGCAAACATTATTTGCAAACAATTCAGAAAGTATGTGTATGCCTAGACCGAAAAAATCAGTCTATACAGGGTGGCCCCCAAAAAACGGAACGGGGCACTTCCAAAAATATAGTACATTTGTACCAAAATGTTTATGTCCATCGGATAGTGTGTCTTTTCCAATGAAAAACGATACCAAGAACAGTAATTTTGGTCGTGTAGTTTTTGTTTTAGGACGCTGTGAGTGAGACATGTCAGTTGCCCATTTTTTCAATTTTTACCTAGTCAATGCCAGTTAAATCGCACTCCCTGCCCGATATACCATAGCCTATCCGTATGCGTCGGGCTGTCTAGCAAGTACTTGCCAAAAAGCCCGACGCCTATCGGATAGGCTAGTAATACCATTGAACGACCATGCCCATTCTCGCGGCACACGGCTGAGTGCACACTAACAATGGCGCGCGTTGTTCAACGCTATGAAAGGCGGTACGTGCGATGTATCAAGCACTGGCTCGGTACAAATTGACAAAAAAGAGAACCTGACATGGTGTCACTCACAGCGCCCTTAAACAAAAACTACACGACCATATTGACTGTTCTTGGTATCGTTGTTCATTTGAAAAGACACCCTATCCGATGGATATAATACATTAGTTACTATATTTTGGGAAGTGCCCCGTTCCGTTTGTTTGGGCCACCTTGTATAGTCCGAGGGTTGGGTCCACTGAGACTGTGTTTTGTTTCACTTTCGCGTTCCCTTCGTACTATAGGGATATAGTATGACGTCATAATATAAAAGGACCCATCCAGAACGGGCGGTTGATTCGGTCGGACGGTTGATTATGATTTATTGAACGATTGATTGATTGATTGATTGATTGATTGATTGATTGATTGATTGATTGATTGATTGATTGATTGATCGATCAATTAATCGATCGATCGATCGATCGATCGACTGATCGAATCTATAATTTGATTATAGATTGACGACGTGACGTAATTAATTTGGCGTGTGGAAACTCAATTAATAAAAATATGTCAAGCATGCATCGGGATCACTACCGCCCTTGGCCTTGGGCCTAGTACCAGCTATATAGACCTATTGATTACCATTTTGATTGAAATCTACCGTAGATCTTAGGTTCATCACTAGAGCTAGACCCAGCAGCTTCATTAGATCTCAGTAAATGTGATCTTTTCCAAACATCCACCACCCACGGGCCCAGTTGAGGGGCCACATGTATTTTTAACCTCGGCGCGCGCGGGGCGGCGCGACGCCGAACACCTGTTCAGGTTCAAAACCCAAGGTACAACTTCGTCTACGTACGACAGTGAGAACGTCTCATCTTAGCCGGCCGGCCTTGCGCCTGCCCTAGCCCTGCCCCCGGCCTGGGCCTTGTGGTACTTGGCTTCAGGAGTCTCTGGCTCTGCCTCTGGCGTGGATAACTTTACGTGAAAGTTTGGAAGAGGACAGGATGCCGAGATATCTAGCACTTGATTTTGCGTCCGAGGTAAAGTATAAAACTCGTGTTACCAAACCAGCAAAGACAAAGGCACAGCCAAGGGCAGGCCAAGGCCAAGCCAAGGCCAATTAAAAAAGTTTAAACAAATATATTATTTAATTCAACTACCTTCATCATTATAATGTGATTCATAATTATTTAAAGGAACTACAGCGTCTAGATGGCCTAATTTTCACAATTCGGCTCTCTATAAGTAATTTTTCCCGAAGAAAAAGAATTTAGCAGTCATTTCTCATGAAATCAATCAATTTTGGGGTAATTAGTATATATCTAATTGTCCTGGGAACGCCCCTTTTAAATCGCCAAAATGTGACGTCATCTAAAGACCGGACTAATGAATTAAATTCTGTAGATGACGCGTCATGACGTAAGCAAATTAATTGTCAATCACACGTCGATCACGCCGCCGATTCCGGGCGTAAACTGGCTGCTAAGTGAGATTTGGCATCAGAAAACTAGTCTTCACTGCTGTATTTATTTTCATAGATTTTTCTTCGGCATACCTATGTTTCAAGTCATCAACTATGGAATAAGTGTCAAAGTACGTTGTATTCTGTAGGTCCTTTAACTTTGCCTTTGGTCTACTCTATCACTAGTATCAGACTACAGTCTACACACCATTCTTGACTTTGCCAGAATCCATTCTTTAGTAGAAGAATAGATTAGAAGTGTACTCTTCTTCTAATCTCGCAGGTACACAAATCATTATTAACTCACTTATTTTTTAGTTTTTCACATTTCAGTGAAAATATTGAAATTGTATGGACTATGGGGACATTTCTGGTGAAAATTTCAACCAGACAAATTGTCATATGCTGATCCCATTTTCATCCCCCAAATAACCACTCAATACATGAAACGTATACTTCATCTATGATCTAGGCAATAAAAGAACACAGAAAATTCCTCAGCGTATTTCTGCTGGTGGCTCCGTCCCGCTTGGACTCCAATGGAGCCTACGTTCATCTGGGAACCTTGGACGACTACGGATACCGGTTGCCGTGGTTACAAGGTATATCTTACGTTTTGATGTTTAGTTTTGACAAGTTTAAAATATCCTCTGTTTATGTTTATCATGAAGGCCTCTTAATATTAAGATATTAATATTAATATTAAGATATTAATATTATGTTACCTGTTTCAATTTACGGGTAACTAATACATGTATCATTATACCAAAAATGCATGTAATTGAATAAATGATGATACTATCATACAATTTGGATAATAAATTTGTATTAACTTCCACGAATTGCTGCTAGTTTATGTAATTATTTTTTAATCTTTAGCTTGCTTAGTAAGTGTTATATTAATTATAATGATTTTAATTTTTACCTTAAAATATTAAATTTGCATTGGAAAATCGAATTAATACACGATGCCTTAATATTATATTATTAGCTTTTGTTATTAGTCGGAACAATTATGAGTTGTAGATTCAAATTCATACCTCATTTATGCCAAGTAAATGTTATGACATCATCATATTACGCGTTGAAAAGTCAATATCATCATATCGTAATTTCAATACGTATATAACCTTAATTCGTCAAAGTGACGAATTCAACATCTAGTTATTATTATTAATGATATTTCCATGTTTGTAAATATTGTTGCAAATGACACTGCAATTCAGCTTGTAGCTGCGAATGTGAAATTTTGTTGAATAAATACCATTATTATTATTATTATTATGATATATGCCTTAGTATTGAAACCTCAGTTTATCTGTGTCATGAATTCAATGCCTAGTCTTATTTGATCTCTAAATGCTAATTAAAGAGTAAAAACATTTTAGGAAAGTGTGAAGGACAAGTTTAGAACTATAGATAATGATCAATTAATACAAATTCAGGAAATGGGCAAGTGCGAGTACATTCAGATGATTCAGTCATATTTCTATTTTCTTCACTTTTGTAGATTAAGAAAGAAAACAGGTGTGTAGATCTTAACCTACTTTAAACTATTTCATTTTGGTGTAACACACATCTTCTATAGAGGCTAGTTTAAGTTTTTTTTTTTAATACAAGTCCTTCTCATTTGGTAAATGCTGGTCAAAGAGCAACTGTTGAAACACCTGTTTGGAAAAAAAGATGTCCCTTCATAAAATACGCATCTAATGAAGATATGAACGCGTCATTCTAGTTACTCAGTGAACAGGTACTTTAAAGTGGTACATTAACTTTATATTATTCCCCCAAAGTTATATTTGAGACTTAAATCATATATACCGATTTCATTGTAAGATTCTTGAGAATGATATGTGAGATTTTCAATTCATAGAAAAAGTACCTAGTGAAAACAGAGAAAATCAATGTCTAATGCTTTTCCCCCAGCATTCGCGTGAAGTATCCAAATTTGGATGCATCTTGACAATGGTCAGATGTAATGTTCAGTGGCGGATCTACGGGGGGGGGGGGGGGGGGGGTTTAGGGGGTTTAAACCCCCCCCCCCCCCCCCCCCTTGGGCTGCCAAGTGAAAATGTGATGTGGAAAACATCACTTACAGGGGTTCAAAATAGCAAAAAATCGCCGCTTCGCGGCTCGTGGACGATGCTCCGCATCGTCATTGGGTAAAACCCCCCCCCCCCCCTTAGCAAAAAGCTAGATCCGCCCCTGATGTTAAATATCTCCATTATTAGGGAGACATTTGAAAATTCATCAAAACGCATTCTTCTGTTTCCAAAAGCCAAACAACAAGGTACAAGAGCAGTGTGAAAGCTCCAAGTGAGTTTGGTTGAATTTTGACAAAGTTAATGGATCTCTTTAACACGTTCCCTACTGGATTTTGCGAATCCCATCGTGTTAATACAGGTTCCACCTGTGGACAATGGTTGAGTACTTAAAATGATGTCACTGTCACTTGCATTTTATCTTGGCAGTCAAGGAAAAGAACCGTCTTCATGTGACCTGGAACACTGGATTAAATGAAAGTATCCAGCAACTTACATCATCAACAGATAAGAAGGACCTGGAAGCATTTACAAATGAGGAAAGAAAACCCAGGTAGACTATAATATTTGGTTGTTTTTTATTATCAAAATGTTTGTTAATATAATGTTACTCCAGTTTTTTCAGCATTCTTATTTAAATATATAATCATTCACAGTAACTACTGAATCATTGATTCGTTATTTTAAGGCATTTTCCCCCCCTGTAGCTTTTTGTTCATCTTTGATTTCAAAATATTACAATAATTTCTCCATATTGACCAAAAAATATAATATTTAACCGCACAGAATCAAACAGGACCAAGAATATAGCCAGGATGATGAAGTGGAGATAATTCCGAGTTCCAACCCTGACTCGCCCCCGCTGGACTCTCAAACCAGGCGGAGCATCAATGCTAGGCTTGCCAGAAACAACTCGCCCTCTCGCGATCTTGAGGATATCACGGATGACCAACATGTACTTGGTAAGATTACACTTGTATGATTTAGTTATGTTTTAGATAGTGATTAAGGTTGAGATAATTCTGAGTTCCAACCCTGACTCTTCACCGTTAGACTTTCAAACCAGCGCACCATTAATTTGATGCTTGCAAGAAACAACTGGCCCTCTCAGGCTCTCACAATCAGGAAGAATACACACATGACCTACTTGGTAAAAGACCAATATAGCATGTACATAATTGAGTTATGAAAGTTGTTTAAAAAGTAATTAAAGGGGTTAATGTTCAGAAAATGTTGAGTTCCAACCATGGCTCTTCATTGTCTCTCCATTGGACACTCAGACCTGATGGAACATTAATTCTAGGAATCCCAGAGACCACTTATTGTCTCATTATAAAAAAGGCATCACATATATGACCAACTTGGTATATAGAATTAACAATTAACCCGTTGCTTACGGGAACCGAGTGGGCTATATACAAAGTCTATGGCATTTTCAGAATCTCGAAGGGAACGGGTTAATTAGTGATGAAAGTGGTTAAAGTGATAGAGTGGTAAATGTTGAGATAATTCTGATTTCAAACCGTAGCTCTACACTGTTAAACTCTCGATCAGACCAGGCAACTTTCTCCAACAACCATACAAAATATATACAGTGCACCAGTGCACCTCAATTGAAATAGATTTGTTTATTTAAACTTCATTTTCTTTTCTGTGTCCTTTTTTTGCTAGATGATGACATTACCAAGTACAGTCTAGAAGAGCCAGTGTGCATTCCCCCAGAGCCCCGGTTAGCCCAGACTTGTAGAGAGCTTTCCAGGCAGCTAACTCCAGCGAGCATCAAGGACCCATTCGCAGACCTTCCTGGAGAAAGGGGACCTGAACAACTGAAATGGAGGTGATATATTTTTGTGAAAAATTCTACATAATATGTCCATCTATTTTCCATTTTGAAGAACTTTGTGAAATTACTGTTTTTAAAAAAAATCATTATATCCACTTATGTGTTGCAATTATTACCGTCAAATCTTTATGTAATGTTATTATTCATGGATATTTGTAGTTGTGGCCTGGGTCAATGAAACTTACCTTATTATTTCTTCTTCTTCTTCTTCTTTTTTTTTGGGGGGGGGGGGGGGGGTGGGGGGCAGTCATAATTCTAGAATAAAGAAACGTCATGAACTTTATCAAAACAAATTATCGTCCATTGGCATTTTTAGCCATTTGTGTTTATTGTTGGGATAACATCTCTAAATGAAAGAAATTCTAAATACATTATTACAATGATATATTAAAAACATTAAATCTGAATCATTTTGACCAGGTAAGAATAACAAGATAACAAGAAACATGTGGAATGTTGATTTACACCTGTTCATACAATGTTGCAACTTGTTTCAATGAAAGACATCTTCCATTCCTTCATTTCAATCTCTTACCCATGTATGTATGCTGTTTGATTGCAGAGATGGCAGTGTTAATGCAAGTGACGGTGATGGAAGTGTCATGGAAGCATGGGATAAACTATCCCAAGATAAGGAAGATGTGAGTTGTAATTCAGCTTTGTCAAGCTTTTTTTGATGACTCCATTAACACAAAAATTGTTTTGTAGGCTTTAGAGATCAGGAAATCTTTTACCATATATTTGACCATATCTTTGACATTTCAGTTAACATAATTACTCTCAGTATTGTAGGCCTATTACTAACCTCCACACTAATTTTTTTCTCTACTGGCCAATCGGGCAAGTAAACTAATACATTTTCAAATTTTACTTGCATGACATAAACATTTACTTGCCTGCTTACTTGCAGATTAGAATTTACACTTGAGAAATTCTTCTTTTTTTTGTTGGTCTCGTAATAATTTACTTGCCCAATTGGGCAAGCAAACTAGACCATTAAGGAAATTTTACTTGCCCAATGTATATTTGTACTTGCCCCGGGCAATCGGGTAAGTGCTAGTAACGAGCTCTGCCTATTACTGTGAACATAATAACTCTGTGCCATTGATATGGCAGATCTGAGAGGGTTAGGGTAATAGAAACCATTTAAGGTATTGTCTTGGATACCACTAAACTGGGGTGTATTAGAGAATTGTGAATAAATAGCGAAATCATAACTTTTGTCTCTAAATTACAATTTGTTTTTTCCTAAAAAATATCACAGAATCTGCTGCTACCAGAGGTGATACTAGCTGACTCTGTTGAGGAACATGCATCCTCTTACACTTGTTTACCCATACCAAGCCAAATCTGTATCAAACTGGAACAGAACGAAAGTGATGCCTTTGATTGGTCAAACAAAGGTGAATTCATTTTTCATGTGGATTATATATACAATCGTTTTTATACTTTTCATGTTATTAGAACTTATGTGATAGTAGCTAGCTGTAATGTATCAGAGCTGCATTGCACATATTTTGAGGCTCTCTGAAATATAAAAGGAATAGAGATAAAGATGTGTGCATGAATTTGAAAATGAAATAGTTTTCTCATTCTGTTAAAAACAATCGTACATATCACAAATTTGAAAATAAATGATATTACAAACAAGTTTGAATTTTGTATTTATAACAAAACTCTATTTGACTCTATTTGGGACTTGACGCCCTGTTGACTTAGACTCATGACTCGACCTTCTATTTACGCAACTCGACTTGTGACATTGACTTGACTCGGCTGCCTGTTGACTTGGACTTGAGCCATTGTTGAATCGACTCGACTCATTTAAACACAGAATTATCAAGTTGATTTCCGCTTTCTTTTCTATAGACTTCCTAGCACAAAGTAAACTGCAAGCTGCAAACTGCATACACACTCCTGAGTCTCTCCCACACCAACCTGCTCAGAGTCCTGATATCATCAAATTAAATGGTGGAGGTATGTGGACTTTAATCAAAACATTGTAGATTTATGATGTACGTGTAATTGATTTTCTTTCAAGCAGCTTGTACATAATCATTAATAAAATCAAAGGCTATTAATTAGGAGGAAAATAATGTATGAGATACTTTTCATATAAAGGCGGGTTAATTGTTACCAAGCTGAATAAACGGTGCTTTCATACATTTTTTTCTTTCTCAGGCATGTAATATTTAAAATCATGAATATAAAAATATGTTGGCCTAGCAATGTTACAAAAATCATAATTTTAACATTTTCATTTTTGAAATTTCCCTTGGAATTGTAACTTTGTATTACTTATTATTGTAATTTTATATTACTCGTTGAAATTTTGTATTAATAAAATATTAATTTCATTACAAAATTGCAGTTGTGTTTCCTGCATTTGCATCATCCCTTTGATTTGTTTTTGTTGCTTGCTCATTACATGCAGACCTAATAGAGGAACAACATGGAGCCAGCAATAATGTGTTGGAACCCCCATGTACCCCTGTTGTTAAATCACCAGGACACACGACTGACAACGTTCAATCGAAGCTCCCAATGACACCTGCGTCGTGCTTGTAAGACACTTTAAATGTCATTAAATAAATTTCTTACTACTGAGTAATTCTTTCTAATTTGTTTGAGTACCATGATAATGTATAACATCAACAACAAAAATTATATGTTAATCAATAATGATATAATCAAATCTATATAATAAAGAGAGTAGTAGAAAACAACAAAATCTTATTGTGGTGCATTTTGGCATTGACTTAAATAAATGTTCAATTGTGGGCCATTGTCGATAATGTTTGTCTTCACTTTTACTACAAGGTAATTTAGATAAGATTTAAAACATGTTTTTTTAGGCTCTTGACTTAAAGCTTGCTGGCATCACTCTATATAGACCCACAAATCAGTCTCTACATTACTTTGTTTTACTACATTTACTTTACTACATTTACCTTTCTACATTACTCTATTTGTCATCAATTTGATTATATGTATCGTATCTAGGATAGTGTATAGTCCCACACAAGCGCAGCACAATGCCAAATGAGTAGCATTGATGCCAAAACGGGGAGTTCAACGTGAGATATTGTGAACTCTGCATTACTGAGTGGCCTATATATATTACGCGGCTAAAATCTAGCCGAATCCCACTAACACAGTAAAAACACTTCAGATTACAGACTCGGAATGGGGTGTTAGTACGAAGTCATATTTATTAAAGTAAACCCCATATAGAGTCGGATATTTCTGACTACACTCTATATTGCCTTTTCTTTCATATAATGTCCAGTGAAACTGAAATAGTGACCCCTGTGACCAGGAGACGGATCGAGGGTGACATGTGGAAGGAAGAGCAGTGTCTGCATGAAGCTGTGGCTCTCAGTCTCAACGGTATTTAACCCATTAGCTAGTTGTTTATTCTCACCATTCACTTTATTTATACACTACCGTATGTCCCAGAAAGAATGGCACAGTCAGAAATTTTTTTTTTCTGTACATGTCTTTATTTTATGAGAATAATTAAAAAGCCTGAAGCACAAAGTCAAGATCTTTTTATCCCTTGTTATCCTTTCAATAATGGAAACAACACAGCATTGTTAAACTTTTTAAAGGGATTTAGTAACATTGTCCAATATACAAAACTTCATTAAATCCTAGTGGTTCTCTCATAAACTGTACCTGTATTATAGAAGCATAAAACAGTTTTTATTTTTTATTTCCCTTTCGTTAGAAAGACATTTACGATTGAAGTGGCCACTTGGCCATATAACATCCATCTAAGGTGAAATTTTCACACAATACTCAGAGGACATATCAAATCACAAAACTATACATTATACCAACCATTCATCACTTTCTGCACATGCCAAGAAAGTTACTAGATCCCTTTAATGAATGTGAAATCTTTGGTAGATGTAGACTCACTGTTCATAAGTTCCAGATTTGCCATTGCATGCTTTCTGCTTCTTGAAATTCTTGATGACATGAATTTAAAATGAGACTATAATTTTGTTCTAAATGGTCAGTCAGTCAGTCAAATTTCAATTTTATCAGTAAATAATACAAAAGTGAGCACATAATAAATAAATGTTTTGATGTATGAACGAGAAAAAATATTCTTAGCAAAATTTATTTGTGTTACGTAAAATGCATATAGAATAGTAATGATTAAGCATTGTGTAGTCCCATAACGATGAGTCAAAATTAGTTTATAATTCTTTCTTCTTATCTTAACTAGTGCCTGATATTAAGATGACAAAGACGCCCGAGCCAGCCCCAGCAACAGTACTGGCCCTGACCAGGGAGAAGGAGAGTAGTGATGCAGAGCTTGTGTTACCGTGGCAACCCGTCTCCATCCCCCACGACGCGATGAGGAAATACAATGGATCCGTTGAAGGGCTGCTGAAGTCTGGCTCGGCGGATGGGGGAACGGGGAGCATGTTGGATGAACAGGCTGACGTGAAAGAAGAAGTGATAAAGACAGACGATTCCTTTATTAGTAAGACATGACTTGTATTTTTTAAATTCCTGTGTTTATTATGTGCACACATGTAATGTGATGAATGCAGACCAAAATAAGTTATATATAAAATAGTTAAAGGGGTAGTTTAGTTTTGGTAGAGAGGGCGCTGCACATCACAATTTTTTTGTGAGGTAATGAAAAACTGAGTGTCGAATTTGAGAGAACATGCAATTTTAATGGCCGAATAAACTTTATTTGGTCAAAATCGGTCCAGAAATAGCTGAAATATCAATAAATATATCTGATCTTACAATTATTTGGGGCCCAAATAATAAGATGAATTTTTCAAAAAAATTTTAAAATGCATGCACTTTTTCAAAAATGTTCAAAAGCGTTTTTTAAATAGTTGTTGATGATCTCTCTATTTAATCATGATTTCAATAAAACATCACATGCATAATATTGTATGAAAAATGGCTAAATTCAATGCCTTTTTAGAGAGCGCCCTCTTGTGTTTTAATGGCTCTTTTTAAAATGATAATGGGCTTTTTACTTAGTCGTTTGTAATTTTGTATACCTTTCGAGCATGGTGGAGTTATAACTATTAGTTTATAATGTTACTGTCCAGGTTTGGTTACTAAAATTCAGCCTTACCAAAACTGTACTACCCCTTTAAAATGCTAACTACAATATCATTCCCTTCAAAATGGATCATAATGGTGTGATATATATTATTTGGACACTTTTGAAAACCAGTCATATGCTGATCCATGGTATCCACCCCATGGTGTAGAATGCATTTGGTCATGCGTCGTGAGGTCGCCTCCTTTTGCATTACATGCCATTTTGGGCTTCTGCGGGACAATGTTACAGTTGAGAGCAAATATTTTCTGAGGAAGACCCCCTACCCAATCAAAACTATACATTTTCTGAAAGGAAATTACCCAAGGAACCCAAATATGCACTCAGAAATAATACTGGGTGTACAGTTAATTGTTCATATTGACCAAAACATGAAATTTTGTTTACAGTTTTAGAGGTCAATAATTTCCTGATAACTTTTTCTAAAGTAGCTCTAGACAAGAAATTATAATGTTTTCTTGCAGAGCAGACTTAGGCCTTTACAGCAATATAATATTGTATGGGATAAATTATTATTTGACAGGAGATTTTTTCATTCATACTTCATGAATTTTTTAATTTTTAATAATCAATAATTTTCACTAAGTAGGAGTCACTAGATGAATGGAATATAGAGTAAAGCCTAAATATGATGAGCCATAATACAGTTTGATAAGTAAGCTTTAATTTGATACCAAATTTGTATTCTGAAACCTTTTATTTTTCAAGATATTAACGTTTTTACCAAGAATTCACAACATTTATCGGTCAAGATTGTGCCCCATAGAGTCTGTACAGGAAACCCCCAATTTTCTTTGTTTGTGTTGATTTAATAAAAAAATATTTGGCAAATACACTTTTCAATCATTTGACATTAAAGTTCAATGTGTAAGCTTTCATTTGATACCAAAATTGAAGTCATACATGTAGTTTTGACAAAGTTATTAACGTTTTAAGAAAAATTGCGCTTTGAGAGTCATTTCCCCATAGACTTTGTACACGGGCGCTGCTTCCTGCGGCGCCGCTTCCTGCTCCACCCTCCGGCTTTAACCTTCAATCTCGATCTTAAATAGAGGTATACCTTTGAAACTTTGCAGAATGATAGCATTTTGATAGCCTTTTCAAATGATACCATATTTGTTAAGAAGGGATTTTTGGTTTTGAAAATATGAAGTAAAAAAAAAAATCCCATAAATGTAACGGCTTCACCCTATTTGGAGGCGAGTTCATGACACACGACCATTTACATTAAATGATTGATTGAATGAATGATGGATGGATGAAAGCATAACAAATTAATTAATAAACTGATGATAACTATAATTACTCAGTAAATAATTTAATTAATAAATTAATCCAAACAAAAAGTATACATTTGTTTTGAAATCTTCTGAAGATGTAGACATGTTGAAATCTCCGCTTTCTCTTTTGCCTTTTCTTGAACATATATTTGCACATAGCTGATATTTTACAGCAGTCTTCATGTAAGTTTATGGCTGGAATTCATAGAGGAGGTGATACCATGATGGTTTAAAACTATTGAGCAACATTTTGTAATTGATGGAGAAAGAATGCACACTTTCAACTTTGTAATAATATTGAAGCTACACTTTTGCAAAGAACACAGTGTACGTTTTTATCTGGTGCAGCTGGCTAGCAAGCAACAGTGGCTGTTTCATTAGAAAACTAAGGCAAATTTACTTGTCTTCATAGTTATAGTCCATGGTTTAAACTTTGGTTTACATCCTTTGTGTAAATTCCTAGTCCTGGGACCATCTAAACCACATCTTGTATTTTTGTATGTTAATTTCTTGTCCGATGTAGATGATTGTACTGCTGATGAACTGCTGGAGCCACTGCAGAAAGACGGGCCAACTTTAGGGAAAACCCCTAATGCCAATCCGGAAAAGGGACATTCCCTTGTTGCCTTCCCAGAAAAGGGCGAACCTAACAGGGAATCCAATCAGTCTGACAAGGCCCCGTTGCTGACAAAGACGGCAAATCCACCTCCACCTTCTCCTCCTCCTCCTCCTTTGACAGAAGAGAAAGAAGATCTGAGGAAGGAGATGCTACAGATGTGGAAACCTGGAGAAATGGAGAAAGGCATCCAGCTGACCACGGGAAATCCCCCTATTACTAATATCCCAGAGAAGGGAAACCCCCCAAGTAAGATGATGATGGAAAGGGGGAAATCCCAACTTCTGAGGGACCCGTTGGAGGAGTTCCTCAGACTGAGGAGCAGGAAAGAGAGTGCGGTTGAGGGGGGTAGATCTGCACCCCTGGCGCCCCCTCTACCTCTCGCTCATTTGCCATCTGCTACGATTCCGTCTGTCAAGCAGCCACTGGGCAAACCAGGAAGCAGCATTCAAAGTGCTGTTAAAGAGAAAGGTAACATTGTAATTGTACGCATTGGTCTGAATGTATCACATGTGAAATATATATCTCGCCTCAGCTTTATTTACCTTGAGAATCACTTGTACGGTGGTAAGATAAGAATAACTGAACTCTCACTAGATACAAAATTGAGCAAAAATATTCAAGAAAAAAACAAAGAAATTATCATTTTTGCACTTGATGAAGAAATGGGAATGTCTTTCAAAATGGCCACTTCTATGATACTATTCATGTACAACATGTTGAATGTTGGATTTGCTCCTTAATTAAGACAGTTGGGTATAAAATTATTTCTTGCAGATGGTCATTTTAAATCTATCAAAAAAGAAAATACAACATATGTTGGTGTGAATTGATTGCAGATGCATTGAAGGAAGAGAATGTTGTCATCAAAAAGGAGGCTGAGCCTGTCAAACAAGAAGAGGAGGATGTGGTCCCTGCAAAGCAAGACCAGAAGAAAATCAAAAGCAGACTCGTAGTGGTTCCCCTTACTGGTAAGTACAAATTAAGGAAGTGTATATAATCTTTGTTTTCTTTTGTCCACCCAAAGTTCTGTGACATTTTCTGTTAAAAGGATGGGAATTATTGACTCTTAGATTGGTACTGCAATAATATGTTTTGGTAATGCTGCATATATCAGCCACAATTATTTCCCCTAACAATCATGTAATGTGTTGTTATTATTACAATGCAATCTCAGCAACCATGTTTATTCTGTAGCTCTACTGAACATGCCTTTTTATTTGTCTAGCATTAAAATAAATGAAATTGATCCATCTTTATCTATAATGATTACCTTTGATGAGTTTGGAATAAGAGGAATGTGTTTTAATTACCAACAATTGTACATTTAAATTTTTTTTTTCTGCAGCACCATTTCTGGACATGATGCATTTGATTGAGGAGGCGGCCAGCCCTGTGGTTAAACACCTACACAACCTCAACTCCCTGTCTCTCTCCTACATGTTCTCATCCCTAACTTAAAAAAGTAAATAGACAATTATTACCTGCAATCCACTGTGGATTTTGATTTTTTAGCATAATTCAGTGCAATTTTGTCTGTTTCTGCAGCACCATTCCTGGACATGATGCGTTTGATTGAGGAGGTGGCCAGCCCTGTGGTCAAACACCTACACAACCTCAACGCACTGTCTCTCTCCTACATGTTCTCATCCCTAACTTAAACAAGTAAATATACAATTATTACCTGCAATCCACTGTGGATTTTGATTTTTTAGCATAATTCAGTGCAATTTTGTCTGTTTCTGCAGCACCATTCCTGGACATGATGTGTTTGATTGAGGAGGCGGCCAGCCCTGTGTTCAAGCATCTACACAACCTCAACTCACTGTCCAATTCCTTCACATTCTTCTCTATAATGTTTCTCAAATGAAAAAGTCAAACAAATTTGAGTATAAATATGTTTAATAGGTTTTAAATTTATGCATCATACTATTGTATTGTTCTTTTTTTCCACAGCACCATTTCTGGACATGATGCGTTTGATTGAGGAAGCGGCCAGCCCTGTGGTCAAACACCTACACAACCTCAACTCCCTGTCTCTCTCCTACTCCTTCTCTAACCTCACGCCGGACATATCTCGCTTCCTCCTAACCCAACAAGAAAAGCAGACTGATGTCAAAACCACAGGTACAAAACCTAGTCCAATTTTGACTATAGTAATTTGCTCTAGAACTTTGAAAGAACACTGGAACGTTCAAAATTATTTTAGCTTTGTTGAGATTCTCTCAACATATCTGTTCTATTATTCTTAGAGTACTCATTATTTTAAAGAGTAAAGACACCACATATTTCATTATTTTGAAATACAATAATTGCACTATCTTCATGTATGCTCCAAATGCAAACAATAGCAATATAAAGCATTTACTGATATTAGATATCTTGACAGACAAACAGTCCATATTTAGAGTGTTCTACATTTAGATAGGGCATTCAAATCAGCTTGCTGCTACTCGGATATTAACTCATTCATGACTGTTACCCAAATTACTCAGGCCTAGGAAGTTTGTAGAAATGTTATACTAAAAATAAATAAAGCCATGTTGAACAGGTTAAGCAAGAGAATTTAACATGAGATTAGTTAGCCTCTGAAGAAGATTCTGCTAGGATAAAAAAAAATGTAGGCCCTATATTGACTCTCATTTTATTACACAGGCATTATTATAGTAGATAAGCAGTTTTCAGCAGTATTTTTGCATCATAATTCTTTATTTTCAGAACATTTATCACTGGACATCTACAAACACATCGTCCTTCTGCACAGCTATGTGACTGCAGCCGACCTCCTTACTCACTGCGATGCCACTACAGCAATCATGCACCTAGCCATGGCCAGTGACAAATACAAGGACATCCTGAAAGGTACAAATAAATATTTGTTCTGAGCATTTAATGAATCACATTTATTCAAATCATGCCTCATTAAGTGCATTGCATGCTTTCATATTTTCCAATATCATTGATTTGATTCCATTTACATTCCATTAATGATGATTATTGTCCCTTTTTTCCGTGATTATTAGCCATGGATCCATTAAGTTATAAATGCCCTTTTCAAAAGAAGGGCTATTCTGCCAATGCAGGAATTAATGTTTTCATTTTAGGGGGCTACTTCTTCAATCTGATGGATATCACAAAATATTTAATATAATATCCTATGGTAATTTAAGGGGCTATCTACTGATTTTAGGGGGCTATTTTGAAAATAAGGGGGCAAAATCGCCCTCAGCCCCGTATATTTCCTACCCTGTATTCTGCCCTAAGAGACACTGCATCCACAGTTGTCTGAGATGGCAGCACTCAATGTATAAATGTAGAAAGTAGAATACATTGTAAATTTCGCACTCAAATTCCTGATTTGATTTAATTTACATGCCATAAAAGTCATAAACTATTTTGCTCTCATCTTTTCTGTAACAAGGTGCCATGGATCCTGTTAGAAACGCCCTGTTCAAAAGACAGTGCCTTCTGCCAAGAGAGATAATGCATCCTAAGCTGGCTGAGATGGCAGCGCTCACAGGCGAGTGGTACCAGAAGAAACTAAGGAAAGAGGGAAAGGATCACGACCCGAAGGTTCTCGTCATCATCAAGAGAAATATTGGAAAGCTTGCGGAAAACATCACAGCAGTGTTGTCCTCATTGAAGGGTAGGTAACAGGAGTTTTCACTCCTTATCTTTCGACAAAGTGTTAACAATTGGTAAAGAAGACGGCTGCTAAGTCACTTTTTGTACTTCAGAGAAAATTGGATCCTAACAAAAACAAATTTATCTCTCTTTTATTCTTTTCATAACAAATTCTCAAAGTTAGAAATTATTATTATCTGAAAATTTGGCATCACATAGATAAGGATCACCCACAAGATGATATACTCAGTTTAGCCCCAAACCAACTTAACGCCCTTTACACTCTCACTTGACGAGTTGGGTAATAGATGGCTAACAGAGAAGAGGTGCTGAAGAGGCTTACCTGGTAAATTTAGCACATTCAGTCATTAACTTGAATGTCTTCATTTTATACTTTCTACCATGCTTTTGGATCTGGTTAGATCAGAAGAGTGCATTAAGACTATATACAATATGCATGCCTCTTAATGGCTGATAGACTTTAATGCTCCCAAGGAAGTCAAAATTACACTTTGTTTGCTTGAATGATGCTTTATCTGATGATCAATGAAATACTTTGTATTTTCTGAAATAGAGATTAAATTGTACGTAATAGCATATGAATAAAACCAATCACTATCATTATCATCATTTTTGAATAGAGGTTACACTGTTTTAAAAGTACCACATATAAATCAAAACTGTCACTATTATTATCATTTTATGGAGATTATACTGTTGATAATAGCAGAAAAACTATCATCACTATCACCATCCCAGGTCTGTCAGCATGCAGTCTCATTGGGAAACCTGCCGACACCTCAACCTACGAGAGGGTGAGCGCATCCTTGGACAAGCACAACTGTCTCGTGGTTGCCCCGGCAACAATAGATGAGTCCTTCCCCTGGGCCCACTTCTCCCTGGTCGTCGAGTACGAGGCCTCGTCATCGATGTCGACAGCAAAGTCCCCCTGGAAGGACCTGTGCCTCCGTCAGAAGATCAGGCACATTGAGCTACAAGGGGTGACCGGTGCGGCTAATACTGGTGAGATAATATGTGCATTTTAGTTTGATAGCTACGGTAGATATTTACTGATTGGGGGGGGGGGGGGCCCACCTTATGTTTTTCTATATTTTATCAACAATTGTCCATTCAAATTTGTTAGTGTATTTGTCAAATTATTGGGAGGCACATGTATATTAATGAGTGCTTCCGTTAAACATGAAAATAAAGTATTTGAGGCGCAACAAAATTGTTTTGCACGTCATATGTATTTATTCTAATTTAACAGAATGTCTAGATGGGGCGGCAACATTGAAGGAGTGTGCCAACCCAGCTTCACCACCTCTCAAGCTGATTGGTTCAGAGAAGATCATCAACACCTCAAAACTGCTCCAGATACTAGAAACAAGGTGTGTTTTATATATGACATTTTTGTAATCTGCTCATTTTGATTTTGTGGACACTGAACAATTGTGTCATATATGTGAAGTTGTTGTGTCTCTTTATTTTAAGTTGAGGAGCTGATCCTTCCATCTTCATTTTCACTTTAATTTCTTGATCCTTCCCTATGGGAACCATTAACTGTATGAGGATTGCAGAATCTAGTAGGGAACAGGTTAGGTGAATTGTGTACAGTAATTTATCTTTATTGATTATTCGAGAGAATATTTTAGAGAATAAACAAAAAAGAATACACATTCCGATCAGAAAGAGGTAATTATGGTATGGTATAATACGGACAAAGGATAGACTCAAAGTTTGCTCCCTCAGAGGAAAAGTGGAAGATAATTATAATTTAAGTGTTTTCATCAATAAATTTTAAGAAATTACCCATAGCCTATTATATGCACTTGGTCTGTTAAAAGTAATACTATTATGGTAGGCAGCAACTTCATGAAATGGACAAATGCAATTTGTTGCCAAAGAGATATTGTAATATCACCTAATAAATATCCAGCACACCACATTCTCATGGCAGGCAGTGTGTTAAAATGTTCTTAAACTTTAACTATCCTTAAAAAAATACTCTGTCAATTCAACAATCTCTCTATTTCTTTCCTTGGTACACTCCGCACTTTCTCCCTGCCACGCCTCCTACACCTGACCTTATCATCGATGAAAGAACCTGTATTATCATCCCGGATATGGAGGGGCTTCTAGGGAAAGTTTGGTGGATCTTATGGGGGCCTTTGATTTATCTCCATGCAAACATTTTCTTTTATGTCATCATTCCTTTTTATTGTTTCACTCAAGATACAACATTCTCATAGTCGAGCGCAGCTCTACATCCCCATACACTCTGCACCGTCTCCCCGCCGTGCACCCAACCCCTGATCTGATCATCGATGAAAGAACCTGTGTAATCATCCAGGACACAGAGGGGCTTCTAGGAGAAGGTTCTGTGGATCCGCTGGTCCACCGCATCACACTCCTCTCCCAGCAGTACTGCAGCCTCTGGCTGATTCTCCAGGGGAGCAGCAAAAACAACAAGTGAGGATATGTTATGACTAATTATACAGTCAAACCTGTCTTAGTGGCCACCTCTACTTCTATAGCAGTCATCCTGTCTATACTGGCCACCAAAAGTGATTCCCTGCGGAGAATTTTTTTGTAATGGCACCTACATGCATACAGATTTTACCGTAATATTACTTTGTAGACAGAAATGTTGACCTTCAACATGTAAAAATTGCCCTCTGAAGGTAACATTGTTAGAGGACAAATTGAAAAGCTGTGTATTACAGAGATGAAATGTCATTTGTCTTTTGTGTATGTGCAGTATATATGTCTAATGGCCTGGTAGCATAAAGGTTTTTGTCAAAAGTGACGTAGATGAGAATGCAGATTGTATATGGAATATTATGCACACATGACTGTAATGGCCTTTCCAAAACCAAATGTTCTTTTTATTTTCTTTATTTCTATTTTCACTCATATCTTAGAAATAAAAACTGTTCTGTTTGCAATGACATTTTCATGAACTAATTTTCAAGCATATACATTTAACCTATTTAGGACTATTTGGCACTGACATAACACACATTCTCCATATACCACAGCCCAACTATTTTTCATGACCAGTCCTGATCAGGCTACTGATTTGTTTAGTGTTCCCTCCAGATATGCTCTCGGAGGCCATGTGGTTGGAAACACTGCCAAGCTTCAAGCAGCCTTGTCCCACTTCACAGCCAAGGCTAGTGACTTTGAAGTCAAGGTAAATACTGTCCATCTCACACTAGTTGTACTTTTTCAATTTCTTTGTTTTGTTATTGTATTTTTACAAACTTATGAAGTTTAAGTCTGCTTGTAGCAGCAAAAATCCAACGAGTAAAATCATATCACATAATGATAATAATAATAATAATAAATCATTTATAGAGCGCAGAAACTATGTTTATATATTCTGTTTATATATTCATATTGAATAAAAAATAACCCAACCAAACCAAATCAAACCAATTAAAATTAAATCACATCAAATTAAGTCAAATAGAACTTAAACTTAGTGTTATCGAAATGCAAAATTTGGTGATGTACTCGTGCAATGGTGCGAGCACAGCATCCACCATCAAGATGATCTGTGGCCTAGTGGAAGATACAGTACCTAATTGTTTTGTATTTGTTTAATCAAATATGAACCCTAGTCTAATAAAATCTAAGGACTTATTTGTTGTCATTTGTAGGTGATGTACTCGAGCAATAGTGCAAGCACAGCTTCCACCATCAAGATAATCTGTGGCCTGGCAGAAGAGGCAGCATCGTCTGTGTGGCACCGCGATGATTGGCTGGCCAGACCGTGGCTCACTGATGCAGTTAGCAAGGTCTGTATAATTGAAGACTATAACAATGATAATAGTGGTAAAGTTTTATATTGCACTTATGTCTGTCTGTCTGTCACTGTCATTTAATGACATTCTATGCGCTAATATCACTCAGCTTATTGCGTATATCAGCAAAAGAGCAAATTTTGTAATGATACATGAGTCTTGAGCACTTTTGAACCCGATGAGAAACATAGTAAATGGTGGACTAATACTATTATTATTATGAAAAGAGCTGGAAGTCATCTACCTAAGATGTGAACTCATTTTTTTATATAATTCACTATAGAAATTCACTTGGATACATACACTTTTATCTATCTTTTTATTTATCTTTCTATCTTCCTTTCTATCTATCTTCCTGTTCATCAGTACTGGTATGTCTATTTATTTATCTTGTTTTGCCCTTTTGCTATTTGCTCTTTAGAGAGTTAACCGTTGATGGCTTATAATTTTCTTCTGTATCTAGCATGAGAAGTTCCTGACAGAGTTCTTCAGCCTCAACTCCTTCAGTGCCCAGGTGATGCTGACAGCTGCCCCTCTACCAGTTCTCCTTACAGCTTCTGTCAAACATCTCATGAAGATATGCCCCTGGATTCCAATACGCATCCTACTGGTAATTACTGATTGCACTTTATTTGCTAAGTTCACAACTTTACACAAACAAAAGAAATACATTTTCCGCTGAATTCACTTATTTACACTATTTACACACATTGAAATAGTATCTATCACAACCTAAAATGAATTATTTGTCATTAATTAATGTTCTAATCATTGTACTCGGTGCAAAGGTATTGTTTTAGAATGTATTGCAATGCCGTGTGAAGCATGCGTTATGTACTAGCGCACGTGTTGTATGACAGAATGTTCTAAATCTATGCCTTGATTATGTGATGATTTGATATGTACTTGAAATTATGCAGAATAAGAGACCATGTAAACATGTTACCTATTTATATTTTATAAAGACTTGAATTTGTGTATGACACAAAATATTAGTGAAACTCACACCAAGCTGTAAAAAGACAACCTATTCATGCAAATATGATTTGACTGTGGTATTCACAGGATGTGATATTTTGATCCTTCTCATTTCAGAATTTCTTCAAGCTGGCACATGACATTCATCCCAGTGCCTTGGATGGCATAGATCCTGGGGTCATGGCATCCATGAAAGGCTTGGAAGAAGAAGCAGAAACTGCAAACATCCAATTCAAGAAAGAAGATGTTGATGATACCGTAACACCTTGGCACGGGCGGCAAGGAAAGGGAAATAGCATCGATGAACAGTTTGAGAAATACTCTCGTGATGATGACCCACCAAACGCAGAGTATGCCTCGGCCCGGTCTACCGATGGGAGACCATGGAGCATTCTGCGCAGTGGTCCTGCTGGTGCCATCCCAGAGGATACATCCTACCAGACATCGTCATTGTCCTTGGGGATCAAGACAGAGCCAGGGGGTGTTGATCAGGAGGGGAAACCTCTTCTAGAGGAGAGATGTGGCCTGGTGGAGCAACAGTCCATACCTGATGACCTGAAGACTCCCCTTGAGCTACTGGCATCTTGTGGCCGATCAAGCACTCACGGTGAGATACGTACTGTATGCCTAACTGAATAGCTAGAATGTTCCCTAGGGAGTTGAGAATGTGCACTTAATATGTGTGTGGGTTGATAAAGAGGGTAAGCCTCTTCCAGATGAGAGCTGTATAAGCCAGACGGGGAAACAGTCCATACCAGATGACCTGAAGACTCCCCTAGAGCTTCTGGCATCTTGCGGCCGATCAAGCACTCATGGTGAGCAACATTTCAGCCACTAAAATGCCAAGGGCAAGCCCTGATGTGTTACTTCATAGCAAGAATGCCCCTGAGGGAGTTGAGAATGTGCACCTGATATGCTATTTGTGTGTGTGTGTGTGTGTGTGTCTCTGATGAGACAATAACTTCCATATTGATTTGTTTGCATAACATGATTTAGTCTATTTAAGGTGTGTAGCATTACATCTATATAATTGTTTTTTTAATTAAAGCTTCATCATCAAGAGGAAGCAATACCAAGACTTCAGATGCCCAAGGGCCCTGGACAGCAAACCCAGAGGATCGCTACTCCAATCAAGACCTACATGTAGGTGTCCAAGGTCATCCATATGAACAGAGAATGCAAACATCAAGAGGAGCACGGTCATCATCCTTGGCACAGGACAGCATGGACAGCCTTAGACAGCAAGAGCTGGACAGGCTTCGACAGCGAGAGCCTTCATCCAGTGTAGTCCCAGCAGAATATGGTGATCAGAGACGGCAACGTGGAGGATCACAGTGGGTGCCGGGTAGGCAGACAGAGTGGGATGGTGGGCTAGAGTCTGTGGGTTCAAACCAAGGTGGAGACATACTGGAAATGAAAAGCAGAGGTCACCCCAATTCAACAGCCTATCAGGATAGAAGACACCTATCAATGAGTGGTGAGTTAACGGGTTATCATTTAGCTTTTGTCATCAATCATATTTGTGCAAGTGATTAAAGGGTTAAACAAATAGAAAGAATTCCTGTCTCATTTGTGAAAAAAAATATTGAAATATTTCATTTTGCCATAACATGAAAAGATATATAGTCAAAGAGACAACAGAAATGGTTTAGAAATATATTTTTCTATCCAAGTCAAGCACTGCAAGAGACACATAACGCCATTGAGTCAGAGTCGGTGTGGGATTTTTACTTTTGGAGTTGGATGAAATATTGTCTCTTGAAATTGTTCAAGCTGACTGCAGTATCTATTTTAATTTCTTTTCTCTTTATAGAGCAACCAAGAAACACCAGTGGACAATTAGATCTCAGGATCTCAGGACTATCCTCAGTCTTCTGAGGACTACCAGCAGCAACGACAAGACCATCAGCAGCGCTCTGCAGATAGGTGGCAGGAGGAACAACACTTGAGAGGCTACCAGCAGATGCAGGGGCAGATGGAGAGAATCCCTCAATCGGATCAAAGGCAGCAGCTGTTGTCTGACCACCGGAACCAACTCTATCATCAGAGTCGCCAGAGAGGTTCTATGAGAGAACATCAAGGGCAGGGACATTGGTATCCAGATCAGACCGTGCCATCTAGGTCACTCGTGATGAGGGAGTACATGGATGAAGGTACATGTATGTAATGTTTATTTTGTTTAATTTCTTCTTTCGATTTTTAGCTTATTCACACACCACACAATTTTGCCACGATTCAGTGCTTGTGCAACTCTGGGATTGGTAGTGTGATGTGACATGCATGCTCAGATTCACTCGTATGACTGATCTTGCAGAGTCAGTCGTTAGGTTTTGACATGTTAAATCTTTACAACAGGTCGTGGCTCTTGATCGCAACTATGAGGTGCCAAGTGATATGACTAGTTGCACTACTCAACTTTCCTTTAAAAACGGTTGTGTCATATATCGTGAGGTGGGCTTAGGGTGTTGCTACGGCAGATTTCCCTATTCTATTTTCTCCTGGTAAGTTCATTCTCTTCTGTTTGACCAACCGCCCCCATACCACGTCTCACCTCACCATGTCCATAAACCTCCACTGTGGTCTTCCTCTTTTCCTTCTACCTGGAAACTCCATTTCCAGCATCCTCCCTATTGCTGTCTCCCTCCTTTATCCAAATGACATTAACACAATGTTTACAAATTTTACCTGAACAATAGAGACATAATATCATTATATAAAATGTCACTATTGCTAAATCAATTTGCAATTGTTTTACAGTGGAACCCCATTATAAGGAGCTTGGGACCAGGAAAATTACCCTGTTATGTAAACAACAAAAGAATATCAATAGCTTGTAGCAGTAACATTACCGTGTTATAAGAGGGTTTTGTTATATCAAAGCTCTTTTTAACAAGGTTCCACTGGATTCTACTTTGATCCCACTTTTTAATAACACTTTAATATACCGTTTTATCTTCCTACTCAAGAGTATCGGGAGAGAGTCGGTCAGAATGGAGACTACGATCTGGATGGACCTTCCAAGAAGCGAAGACTGACCGTTGAAAGGGTTCCTGGATCCAAGAATGGACAGACTAGACTGGCTTTTAAATAATCATCTTATGCTGTGACTAGCTAGGGGTAAGGGGCAGATGCGATTGAGACTACAATCTGGAAGGTCCTTCCAAGAAGCGAAGACTGACCGTTGAAAGGGTTCCTGGAACTAAGGATGGACAGACAAGACTGGCTTTTAAATAGTCATCCCATGCTGTGGGTCAGCTAGAGGGATATGGGCTTTTGTGATGGAGCCATCAATCTGGATGGTCCTTCAAAGGAGCAAAGACTGACGTTTCAGAGGGTCCCGGGATCTAAGGATGGACAGACTGGACTGGCTTTTAAATAATCATCCCATGCTGTGGGTCAGCTAGGGGGATAGGGGCTTTTGTGATGGAGCCATCTATCTAGATGGTCCTTCAAAGAAGCAAAGACAGACGTTTCAGAGGGTCCCGGGATCTAAGGATGGACAGACTGGACTGGCTTTTAAATGATCATCTACTGTTAGGGGAAAATGGAATCTTCCATCTGGATGGTTCTTCCAAGAAGCGAAGACTGATGTTTTAGAGGGTCCCGGAATCTAAGGATGGACAGACTAGAATGTTTTATAAATGATCATATTATGATGCGGGTACTAGCTTCACGTATGTATGTCGGCCTCTTGATGTAATATATGTAACCATCATCAAAAGTTATACACTTGACTTTGCGTAAGTCAAACTCATAGGGACTGAATAAAAGGCTTTTACTGTAAATAACTGCTGACATGAGTAAAAAGCTATAAAAACAAAGAAGATTGTACCAGAATGAATCAGCTAGGCTAATATTTATCCTGGGCAAGGTTAGTTATACATGTACAGTCAATTCTTTGGAAGACCTTGGTACCATGAGAATTACCTTTTCATATCAGGATTAAAAATACAAGAATGTAAAATAGCTGGTACAAGTCAAAATTCCTTGTCCCAAGAGCGTTTTGTTACATTATATCAGAGCTCTTTATATATAGGCCTGATATGAATTTCGATTTGTAATAACATTAGATATTTAATTGTATGTTGTCTTTTCTAAGAATATGAAAATATGCAATTTTGAATGAAAATGATGCAGAGTTCTGTAGGACAATAAGTTTTAGGGTAATTGATGGAATTGCAATTGGTGTTTCTTGAACAATTTTCACAAGTCTGTTATGTGTTGTGTGTTATGGGAAAATGCAAGACAACTACACTTTAAAAGGTTTTGCTTACACACTCGGCATAACAATAAATACAGTAAAAACCTGTCTAGAGCAGCCAGCTTGCCTAGCCCTCTAAAAATTATCCTTTGCAATGAAAAACAATGCTATAGAATCTTATCGATAGAAGTATCCCATTTACAGCGACCCTTATTCTTGTTTACTCTATTGGCTCTAGTTCTGGTGGTCACTATTTTACTGTATTCTCAACTTTATTGAATAGTTCTGAATATAATACTACATTTATATATATGACATTTTATTAGGGCATTATATGAAAGGTTTTGTACATGTTTACAAGTATTTGTCTGTAGATATACAGAACTTGGCCCCATTGCAGAAAGAGATACAATCAATTGTAATATGCATTTCAACCAATCACATTTAATTGTGCATTCAGAACACATGATCTGACTTACAATCGATTGTATCTTTCTGCAACGGGCCCCTTGTCATATTGTATTCACAATTTTGTTTATTTTGCTATTCACCTACACATTCACATTGTACATTATTCGCATTGAATGTAAATTAAATGGATTTGTTAGTTCATCATTGACTTTCTAAATAAAATTGAATTGTCTTCCAACAACCCTGTGTGAAATAAACAGTTGTTTATATTTATATTTAACATTAAAGGAAACCAACACCCAAAATATTTCTATATTATGTGAAATAGTTTTGTTTACCCATTACATGTACACTGGAAAGGGCACAAAAGTACAGGGGCTGTTTCACAAAGATTCCAAGTTAAACTTAAATCTAAGTTGGACTTAACTATTATTATGGAAAGATATTTGTAGCCTTGGAATAAAACACATTCAAAATCAAGAATGCAAGTATTTTAGACTTCCATAAATTTTACATCTTGAACATGAAATCTCCTTGATAATAGAAAAATCATTATGATTTGAATCAACATTTTATCCCTTAAAAAAAAACTTGTTCAACAATTGTTAAAAGAAACTGATGGCTTTCCATAATTTTTAAGTCCAACTTAGAGTTGAGTTCAACTTAGGATCTTTGTGAAATACCCTCCAGGTTTCCAAAAATAATCAGCATTTAAAATTTGTTATACTGCTATGTGTTCATGTGTCAAAGATGAAGACTAGTATATATGGTCTAGGAACAAGGGAGTTAGATTTGTTTGTACGACAATAGAACTAGACTGTTCCTGCAGACACATAAATGATTAGTAATCAGAGATCATGGCTTAAAGGGGCAGTTTAGTTTTGGTAGAGAGGGCGCTGCACATCACAATTTTTTTGTGAGGTAATGACAAACTGAGTGTCGAATTTGAGAGAACATGCAATTTTAATGGCAGAATAAACTTTATTTGGTCAAAATCGGTCCAGAAACGGCTGAAATATCAATAAATATATCTGATCTTATAATTATTTGGGGCCCAAATAATTAGATGATTTTTTCAAAAAATTTAAAAAATGAATTGAATTGAATTGAATTGAATTGAATTTATTCGGCAAATAAAATACAAAATGTTACAAAATAAATGTACATATCATATACAGATTAAAAGCCGGGACCTCGGTGAAGCAGCAGCTTGTAATTGAGGCCCCAATAAATAAGCATTTACAATAAAAACAACGAACAGATAGCAGTAACTTTATACATTATAACACAATCATACACATTCACACAGGATAGGAAAGAGGAGAGAAGGAGAAAGGGGAGAGATCTAGTCAGTCATGGATGACAGCTCATGAAATGCAGAGCGCTTAAATAAGGTTTTAAAACGAGTAAGAGTGGTGCTAGATTTGAGTTCATTACTAACAGAATTCCATTCATGTACACCTGTGAAGCTAATTGAATGGGTTCTGATTGTTAAGTGAGTAATGGGTTTGCGTAAGTTTTGACAATTACGAGTTGGATAGGTATGAAACAAGTCATTGGTTTTAAACATATTATTAAATATTTCTGGAAGAATACCTCTATGAAATTTATACATAAACATTAGAATATTGAATTTTACAAGATAAAACAATGGAAGAGTTTTCAATTGTACAAAAATAGGAAGAGTATGACTAATATATTGACTGTTTGAAATAATACGTATGGCACGTTTCTGGAGTAAAAATATCTTATTTGTGTGTACTCTATATGAGTTTCCCCATATTTCATTACAGTAATTTAAGTGTGGTAAGATAATTGCATTATAAATATAAATCAATATCCTAGAAGGTAAAAAGTCTTTCAATTTGTATAATACTCCAATACTTCTAGATAATTTAGAGGAAATATTGACAATATGATATTTCCAATCTAATGATTCATGAATAATGATACCTAAAAAATTTATTGACTCGGTTCTTTCTATTATAATATTATTTATGGTTATTGAATCAATATCATGTGGAATTTTTCTAGTCTTAGAACGAAATATAATATATTTGGTCTTAGTGAAATTTAAAAACAACTTATTACATTTAAACCAGTCATTAAGCTTATTTAATTCTTGATTCATAATAGAAATTACCAAGGAAACATTTTTATTTGAATACAACACAACTGTATCATCAGCAAAAAGTGAAAATTTTAACAATTTAGAGGAATTAATAATATCATTTACATAAATCAAGAATAAGAGAGGTCCTAGTACAGAACCTTGCGGTACTCCAATATCTACATTTGCATATTCAGATTCGACACCATCTACCACCACATATTGTTTTCTATTCAACAAATAATTTTGGAACCACTGTAAGGGTAAACCCCTTAGTCCATAAAAATTTAATTTTTTAAGAAGAATATGGTGGTCGATGGTGTCAAACGCCTTTGATAAATCCATAAAAACCCCACAGCAAAAATGTCCCTTGTCCATATTTTGTAAGATATGATCAGTAAAATTGATTACGCTTAAAGTGGTGGAATGATTTTTACGGAATCCAAATTGTTCAGGAATTAATATATGATTTTTAGTCAAAAAGTCATAGAGTCTATCATACATTAATCTTTCTAATAATTTCGAAAAAATTGAAAGGAGTGCAATTGGTCTATAATTTACAATATTTTCTGGATCATCTTTTTTAAAAAGAGGAATAATTTTTGCAATCTTCAATTTGTCAGGAACAACGCCAGAGCTTAGTGACTTATTAAAAATATCACATAATGGATGTACAAAATAATGAATACATTCTTTAACTACTCGAGGTGAGATATCATCAGGTCCACATGCTTTTGATACTTTAATTAAGGAAGACATTTTAACAATTTCATTAATAGATGTAGGTTTCACAAAAAAAGACAACGAGTTTGGATTCAACAAATAATCAGCAAATGAATTATTTGAGCTTGATAGCGAGTTCAAAAGATGTTTTCCCACATTTACAAAATAAGAATTAAAGTGTTTTACTATGTCACATCTTGAGTTTAATTTTAAATCACCAAAATACATATTTTTAGGAAGAAGATTATATTTTTTGTTTCCGAGAATATCATTTATTTGACTCCAAGTTTTTTTCATATCACCTTGTATTGCAATGAATATATTGTTATAATATTCAGATTTAGAACAACGTATAATATTTGTTAGTATATTTTTATATTTTTTATACTTTGTTACATTTTGAATACTTGGTATTTTCAATTGCTTTTTATACAATATATTTTTACGCTTTATAGATTGAAATATAGCTTTTGTAATCCATGGATTCTTAATCTTACTTTTTTTCTTATTCTTAACATTTTTTAAAGGGAAACATTTATTGTATATATCAAAAAATGTTAAGAAAAACATATCATAACATTTGTTTGTATCATCACAATTATAAACACTAGACCAATCAGTTGAAATCAATGATTGCTTAAATAATAATATGTTGGATTCAGTAATAACACGTTTTTGTAAGTTCTGTTTATTTTGGGATGTATTCACACTATAATTTCTAGAATTTCTTGAAATACTAAATATTGGAAAATGGTCAGAAAGATCATCATAAAGAATTCCTGAATAATTTTTCTTTTTTATTGTATTCGTATAAATATTGTCTATCAAGGAAGCTCTATTTAATGAAATTCGAGTTGGTTTATCTATTAAAGGATACATACAATATGAATACATCATATCTAAAAATTCATTAGTTTTTGTGTGAGTACCATAACTTAGTAAATTTATATTAAAGTCTCCTAACAAATATACATCTTTCTTTTCACGTTCCAATATTTGAAATAAATCCATCATTTTTTCAGTAAAACAGGTGATATCAGTGTTCGGTGGACGATAAATACATGCTACAATAATTGACTTACTATTCTCTTTAATTTCAACAAAAATCATTTCAAAGTTACTAGTAGTGCAAGACAAATCATTTCGCACAGTATATTGAATATCACTATTTACATATAAAGCAACACCACCGCCTATTTTTTCTGTTCTGCATACATGAGCGAGAGAATAGTTGGGAATATTGTACATATTTACATTTGTATTTGAATTAAACCAAGTCTCAGATATAGCCATTATGTCAAAGTTAAATTCAAGGGATGAAATTAATATTTTAAATTGATCAAAGTGTTTCTGAAGACTTCTTGCATTAAGATGAAATAAGGAAAAGTGTTGTGGTTCATAATTACTATATTTCTCACTAAATTCTTCACTAAACATATATTGGCATGTATTATTTAAATCAAAATTATCTTGAACAGCAAACGGGTCTTCATTATCCTCTAGTAAATTTTGTTTAATGGAATTAATAGTAAGTGGGTTTATTTTTAAGGATTGAAATCTATTCATATCTATTTGTTTGGACAAGTGAAAAAAACAATATACTGTCAAATAAAATTCTTCATCATCTATTATATGGTTGAATGGTAAAATATCTGAAACACAGTTTATACAAAGCCATGACTGAGTGGAAGAGAAAGAATTACAATTCACGCACACACACATTCACACTGCTATACAGCAAATAATCAAAACCTTAGCAATACAATACTAAAGCATATAGAATTGTACAGTGTTAAAATACAAAAATAAAAAGTTAAGTGGTGATTTTGGATCAAAAAGAAAAGTCAAGTGTTATTTAATAATGTTCTATATGAGACAGGAGTTCAGTAAATATAGTCTTGTCTGATTGGTTGATTTCAAGTTTTGAGGTTTATATTCAATGTAATTGTTTTAGGTCCTCTTCGCATGATATCACCTTAGTGATGCTCCTCCCGCCAGTTGCTCCGATGAGGGCGATGATGCGGCCATCAGATGACCACGCAGTCTTCACATTCTTGGATGCACGTGTTGCGGAGAGGAGTCTTTGATTTTTCAGCGTGAGATCCTCTACAATCACTACGCCAGTTCCCTTGAGCTTTTTGCGATTTGCGATAATTTCTCTGCGTTTCTTGTAGCTGGTCAGCTTCACAATTATGGGCCGAGGTCTTTGTTGTTGGTGTGTGGATGACGAAGTCGATGTTGATGCGGTTGCTGATGATGGCTCTCGTACAGGACCAGTCCGATGTGACCGGTCGATGTCAATGTTGGGCTCCAGGGCTACTCCCAGTTGCTTCCTGATGACGTCAGCAAAAATGCATAAACTTATTCAAAAATTTTCCAAAGCGTTTTTTAAATAGTTGTTGAAGATCCCTCTATTCAATCATTATTTCAATAAAACATCCCATGCATAATTTCGTATGAAAAACGGTTGAAAGCAATGCCTTTTTAGAGAGCGCCCTCTTGTGTTTTAATGGCTCTTTTTGAATGATAATGGGCTTTTTACTTAGTCGTTTGTAATTTTGTATACCTTTCGGGCATGGTGAAGTTATAACTATTAGCTTATACTGTTATTGTCCAGGTTTGGTTACTAAAGTTCAGCCTTGCCAAAACTGTACTACCCCTTTAAAAAAGTTTGGATAAAGTATTTGGGGGAAACAAAGATTTTTTTTAGTTGGGGGAATGAAATGCTGAAGTTCAACTGTAACATAACCCATCAAATATTTTGTACGTGTGTTGGTTCCTTTAACTTTACCTGTCACAAGTTTATTTGCAGAAAGAGTTGCAATCGATTATAAAGTTGCGCCCAATAGTAATTGCAAGTCAGAAAATGTGCCTAATGCGCAAATCTTATTGGGATAAATGTGCATATTTCTGACTTGCAATAAATTGCAACTTCCCAATAAATTGCAACTCTTTCTGCAACAAGACTCGGCTCTGGTAAAATTAGGCTCTATACGGCAACTCCCGTTTGGCAGAAATTGCCTTCCAAGTGAAAAATATGCATTTATTTGAACACATAAGCAAATTTTGAAATAAACCTAAAAAATATTTTCATTATTAATAATTTTTGAATAATTTTAAAGCTTGTGAAGAGTTCTTTCAATTTTGATTTTTGCCAACAAGATCCTGATTTTGCCAGAGCTGGGGGCATTTCATAAAGAGTTGCGATTAATCGCAAAGTTGCGTTTAATCATGCCCCGAAATGCGCCATTCTGATTGGCTCAAGTGCAGTGGCAACTGCGATTAATTGCAACTCTTTATGCAACACCCCTCTGGACAAATACGTTTAGATTTAAGCCTTATCCTTTTCCATTTGATCAACATATTATAACACTAATAAAGACAATACACAAACTTTTTTGCAATTTGTTTAGCAAATTTATTATTTTAAAACGGCTAGACAAAAAAGAATCAGAAAAGTGATGATTTCATTACAAATTGAACTACTAGAATAAGCAGCTGAACACGGATCATATAGCCTAGTATTGTAGCACTTGTTTTTTACATTTAATTAGGTGAAGAAATACTTGGTTGAAAAATTCAATAGTATCGTTAATAGTTATTTGTTGTAAACATGTAGCTGTCTTGCACAGAGTAACATAATAGTAAACAAAAAAAGATAGTGGGAAACTGGTAAATGAATCATGAATTTGAATCAAATCAATACAAAAACAAATTTAAACAAATATTGTAGTACCTCAGAGATATATGCCGAGTTATATTCCTGACCAAATTTTTAAATTAAAAGTAAGCGTTACAAACAAATGTCAGAGTACCTTAATTCCATCCCATTTTGAGCTTCGTACTTTGAGAGAGAAATGTAAATGCTTGGCATTATTACTAATCATTGCAATCTACATTTACATTACATGTCCTCATATCAAATGTTAATAGAAGAATCTTCTTCCCTAGGGCTACACCTATCCATAATTTCCTCCTTTTGTCTTATCTTACCCGCTCTTCCGAAATGAGAGCTTTATATTCAAGAATCAATATGAACCTTGCCCACCTTTATTTTTCACGTTCATTAATCAAAATAGCGCAGCTCTCAATCTGATTTTGTTCCTTTTCTCGTTTTGTCTTATGTTACCAGCTCTTTGAGAATGAAAGCTTAATTTTCAAGACTCATTATGAACCTTGCTCAACCTATTGTTTACTAAAATTAATCAAGAATGCACAGCTCTAAATGGAAAGCTTTTTAATCACCACCTGAATCTTCTACATCAATGTCAAAATGTTCAATATGAGCATCCCTCATTACTTGTGAATCTGATGTTAAATTATTCAATTTTTGTCTTCAACCGATCAAGGTTTAACTCTGGATGCTAGGTGCATGTTTGACGCCGGGTGTAATAATCACATGTGGACTCCTGGCAGGAACAAACCCATAAGCTGAATCTAGTATTCAGGAGTCATGACCACTAGACCACCAAGATCGGTTGAATGTTCCCTTCCGCTTGGCTTAATCCCCACTTCCCTGACCACACCTACCCCTCCTCAATTCTTCTCCATAACTAACTCTAGAATGCATGACATTCATAAGAGCCCCCCCACCCCCCTTATTGTTCATTGTTGTTGTTCCCATTGGTTTATGTGCATCAACTTTCTAATCATCAGAATCAACATCCATGTCTACATTCTGGATATCTGCGTCCCCCTCGGCTGGCCCTCCACCCACATCGCCGCCCGACTCCTCTCCACGGTCGCTATTAATAGCCTCCTTGTCGCTGACGAATCCCTTCTCCTCCTCGTCATAGTCCCGCTTCACTCTCGACGACGACGACGACGACGACTTGCTCTCCTTCTCTTTCTCCTTCTCGTCCCTGTCCTTGGCTTTCCGGTCGGAGGACCGGTCGCGATCGCGCGTCTCCTTGCGATCCTTCTCCCGCTCCTTTTCGCGGTCCTTGTTCTTCTTGGGCTTGCGGCTGCTACTGCTGCGTTCCTTGCTTCGGCTGCGTCGACTCTTCTTCTCCTTCTTGTGCCTGGATGAACGATTACAAACAAAAATAAAGGGAACCATTATCCAAATAGAATCTTTGATATGTAAATAATAAATATGTAAACTCTAAATAATTGAGTACCAAGAATGGTTTAACTATTTGCAGCAATAGCATCAAAAGTTCAATATCTATAACTCGAGCGAATCACAGCCTCTTGTTAAAGAAAAAACAAGCAAGCCTTACTTTCTTGGTGGTGACCTTGACCCCGATCTTGACCGGGACAGTCTCTTTTTGAGATGGGGCGGGGAGAGCGACCTGCTTGGAGATCGGCGACGCCTGGGGGGCGGGGGTGACCTGGTGCGACTACGGCGTCTGGGAGGGGGTGGTGGTGGTGGTGACCTCGTTCGGCTTCGACGCCTAGGCGGAGGGGAACGGCTGGGGCTACGGCGTCTCGGGGGCGGGGAGCGAGATCGAGTCCTGAAATACACAGAAACATTGAAGGATTAGTAAAAGAATAAGCCGAAAGAAACATTGACACTGCCGTCAATGACCACATGGTATAGCCACTACCTTAGGTTGCCACTTTCATACGCAGTAACAGCAAGTGGTAACTTTTGGTAGGTGCAATCACATGGTTATTAACAGTATACATATTGCCACAAAGGATATATGCATGCAAACAATTTGGTCAATTTAAGGAACAAAGAATGGGATTTGTAGGTATTAGACAGGTACATGTGAGATACAATTTTAATATCATTTGAGTTTATCCTTCCACATAAAGAAAGGTACCTATATACTTATATAAACATACACACATAACTTAAATACAACCATACACTAGTAAGTACTGACAAAAATATATTGTTTTCTAAATTCGGGCATTTACATTTGAGACCAAAATACGGGATGATATATGCTTCTTTTACACTTGCTTAACTGATTTCTTAAAAAAACACCTGGAAAGGAATAAATGGGAGTACATGTAAAGTTTAATTAATAAATTTAAGAAAGAAATGGAAATTTAACATAAGAATCCATTCCTCATTACAGATTAAGAGAAATTGTGGGAAAATAAGCAATAATCGTTGGAAATAACTTAACTGGATAAGTAACATTATTTGAATGGAATTGCATCGAATTTAATCAAAGTTACACAGCTATCATGGATACATAATAGGATGCAGCCTTTTCCCTATTTTTTCAGATGAATTTGTAAAATATTCACTAAAAATCTACATCAAACAATCAGATTTACTTAATTGAAGTGCATTACCTGTACATTTGACATGACCATTAAAAAGAATAGCCCAATCAACTTATTATACAAAATCTAAATAATTGCATGCAGTGTGATCCTTCTATGAACTGATAGAAATTGACTCGCTTCTGAAATGGCTCCCAATTTACTGGCCAAGCCAGTAAAATAAACATAAACGGAATAAAACATGGGATGAATTTACAATTTTTCTTGTTCTGCCACAGTCAGTTCTAAAATCAAATTGCCTATTATAAATCACCAAAATATGCTTTCATAATTTGCTGCTGGCCTGAAGTAAAAACATTACTGACCCCGGCCCAGTGTTAGTGTTGTGTGCTGCATTACTGGTTAGGTTATTAGTAGTAACAACGTAGAGAGTACTTTTAGGATATTCTTTTCTTTAGTTGTGTTTAAATACCAACGACAATTTTTGAGACATAACACACTAAACTGAGTTCATAAAATTAGACTGGTAGGGTGAAAGAAAAAGATGAATAATATCTCATTTATAATTAAACTAGATGGATCTTCGACTGCGCGCAGTCGAAAATGATGCCTCCGCCATTATGCAATTTATTTATGTCAAGCCCAAATCAACATGTACACAGAATTAATTCTGTCAACTCAATTTTGATGGTACTCTGTCTTTTAGATCTTGACGTATCACAATTATGAGCTATAAGTGACCTTGACCTTTGCCCTCATGACCCCAAAATCTAATGACTACAATTGTTCCCTATTATACATTCAGGTATCAAGTTGGATTGAAATCTGATATTCAATTCTTGAGATTTCCAATCTCAAGCTACTTTTACATATAATGAGCCCTGTGACCTTTGACCTCATGACCCCCAAAATCTAATCAGATCATTGGCCCCCTAAGATACATACATGTACCAAGTTTGGTCAGAATCTGTCAATCCGTTCTTGAGATAACGCGATCACGAGCTATTTTTGCATATATAATGAGCTCTGTGACCTTTGACCTTTGACCTCATTACCCCAAAATCTAATCAGATCATTGGCCCCCCAAGATACATACATGTACCAAGTTTGGTCAGAATCTGTCAATCCGTTCTTGAGATAACGCGATCACGAGCTATTTTTGCATATATAATGAGCTGTGACCTTTGACCTTTGACCTCATGACCCCAAAATCTAATCAGATCATTGGCCCCCTAAGATACATACATGTACCAAGTTTGGTCAGAATCTGTCAATCCGTTCTTGAGATAACGCAATCACGAGCTATTTTTGCATATATAATGAGCTCTGTGACCTTTGACCTTTGACCTCATTACCCCAAAATCTAATCAGATCATTGGCCCCCCAAGATACATACATGTACCAAGTTTGGTCAGAATCTGTCAATCCGTTCTTGAGATAACGCGATCACGAGCTATTTTTGCATATATAATGAGCTCTGTGACCTTTGACCTTTGACCTCATTACCCCAAAATCTAATCAGATCATTGGCCCCCCAAGATACATACATGTACCAAGTTTGGTCAGAATCTGTCAATCCGTTCTTGAGATAACGCGATCACGAGCTATTTTTGCATATATAATGAGCTGTGTGACCTTTGACCTTTGACCTCATGACCCCAAAATCTAATCAGATCATTGACCCCCCAAGATACATACATGACCCAAGTTTGGTGAAAATCCGTTAATCGGTTCTTGAGATAACGCGATCACGAGAACGGGACGTACGTACGTACGGACGGACGGACGTACGTACGGACGGACGGACGGACGTACGGACGGACGGACAACCCGAAAACATAATGCCTCCGGCTACTTCGTTGCGGAGGCATAAAAAGGAATACTTAAGATTCTGCACCTGCAAATGAAGAATGGGCTTATAACTTGAACCTGTTGTTGATACAAAAATAGGACTTTTGTTTTTAGCATTTACTTCACAAAATCAAAAATGTTATAAGTCAATAACCCAATATATACATACATACAAACATGTGTACATCATACAATTGAGAAATATGTGTGTACGTTACAACATACATTTTATCAACTGGATCATTGTGTGCACATATTACCAGTTTGGAGTTGAGCGGCCTGCTTCATATACTTACTTGGTCTTTGGGATTTCAGTTACTTTTGGTCTAATTTAGGAAAAGACAAAAGTAGGAAGCACGGTAACAATATCAGTGCACAAGACAAAGGCGATTGTACACAGAGAGTCAGTTACACTACGATACCACCACATCATCTAAAATTGTTCATTGAATAGAGAAGTAGGGCTTGGACTTACATGTATAATTCTACACATCTTGCGCACCCCCACATCTACAATACACACCATACACACAATTTCCTGGTCGTATAGAGTACATGGACGATGCATGTGCTAGCATGTCAACAGTTGCATGCTACCTGTGCATTGTCTATGCAATGCCTACAACAGAAAACAGTACGGTAGTGTCTGTGTGAGAGGTCTTCTGGCGTCCATGTAACCTTCACAACTTGGGGAACCCCTCTATTGAATCAACCCTTTAAAAAAAAGGAGAATTCCCGGCCAGATTTAGTTATTGTCTAACAGAATAAGGAGAATTAAAAGAATTGGTGAAAAATTAATCAAAATTGGACTCGAAACACAAGAGTTATGCTCATTTGAACATTACGTCGAAATGAGCGAACCTTACCAAATTGCAACATCATTGACGAGCAACTTGCCATTGGTTTTGTGCATGATAATTAACATCATTTTAGTTGCCAAGAACAACTTTTTTATGCTTGTTTTCACAAATTTATAAAGGAAATTAATGGGCCAAATATTTTGGCATGTTTCAGCTTATGAATGATTTTTTGTAAAATATTCATGTTAAAATCAAAATGGCAGCAGCTCGCCAATGACGTCACAATCGATAGCGATTGTGAATGATACACACGAATCAAACTTCAACCTGTCATAACTTTTTGGTTTTATCTACCGATTTTGCTGAGATTTTTGCTCATGATTCTTCGTATTTATCTTCTTTCATAGCAAACATGATATTTCTGGGTTGGAATTCCCCTTTAACACTCTAAAAGCTAAATTAAATTACAAGAACCCACTGGACCCAGACGGTTAACATTCTGGGTCCATGTTCATGAAACCCTGCCTCACTATATAGTTTCATGCTAAGTGTATTCTTGAATGATGCAGCTACTTGGGCAAGAAGTGATCTCTTTTAGTTGCAAACTTATGTTAACTTAGTCACTAATAAAAGCCAACCAAGATACCCTAGTCGGTGACAGAAAAGACTAATCATTGCTTACTAACACCAACCATATGTGACCGGTTATAGCAAAACCAGGCACTTGTCGGTAAAAACCAAAATGTAGATGTTCATACCATTACAAAGGCCTCATCACAAGCTTTCATTTGATCCTTTGTTCTAACTAATTGGTCAATATTTGGCGAAGATATGATTGTTTAAATTTTACTATCATAGGTCTTTTACACACATTGTGTGAACTTAAAATGCCCATTTCTTCAAAACATGAACTACAGACAAGTGCCGGGTTTTGCTATAGCCGGTCACATATTTAGTCACCAGCTAGAGTTATCTTTCAGATTAGAATTTAAGAGACTAGGTTTACCCTAGTTGGCAACTAAAAAGACTAATCATAGCTTAATGACCCCTATCATCAAGAATAGGCTTAGCATGGAACTAAGTTAGCAAGGGTTCGTGAATATGGGCCCTGGATTTTGTCAGCTGATAAGTTACATTCAAACTTTACAAAGTCAATTTCACATAAGTTAAATATGCTCATTTTGAATCCTCTATATGTTTAAATTCAATTAATAAAAAGCTGCATCACTTCGTGTGATCCCGCGCACTTTCTCTAGAAAAATTGATTTAATTATCCTTGGGTTAGTGCCCGGTTTATATAGCTTCTGACTAATCGAGCAATGAAAAGGGTTTCATGGGAATGTCCCCCATTCAAGGGTCTTGTGACTCAATGGTAGAGCACCGGTCTAGCAATCTGGAGGTCTCGGGTTCGATTCCCGGCAACGCCTATTTTTCTTTGCTCATTTGTAATAATTTAAAATATTTATAGTAGTGTAACCGATCATCGGATCGGCATGCCGATCACGATCCGATCATACATGATCGGACCGTTTTTGCCGATTTCCGATCATGCAGAAAAAATCGGAAGATCGGATCGGCAAAAAAAAAAAAAAAAAAAAAAAAAAAAAAAACTTTTTTTTTTTCTTTGGAAAATGATCCCAAAAAACATATTTTGGGAATATAAATGAATACCAAAGCAACATATATCCATATTAATAAGCCCAAGGTAATCTTGTATGGGTATGCTTTCATTTAAAACTGATTACCTCTCCTTTTACAAAATTATTCGCGCCGATTTTGAGCTTAGTCCCATGTGTTTCTGAAAGGTTACGCCAAATTAATCACATGGGACTAAGCTCAAAATCGGCGTGAGTAATTTTGTAAAAGAAGAGGTAATCAGTTTGAAATGAAAGCATACCCGTACAAGATTACCTTGGGCTTATTAATATGGATATATGTTGCTTTGGTATTCATTTATATTCCCAAATTGTGTTTTTTGGGGATCATTTTCCAAAGAAAAAAAATACGATTTTTTTTTTTTTTTTTTTTTTTTTTTTTTTTTATTATTTTTTTTTTTATAGCCGATCATCCGATCCCGATCATCGATCCGATTTCGAAGATCGATAAAATTTTGCCGATCCGATCACACGATCCGATCATCAAAGTCAGTTACAGCACTAATTTATAGTCAGTTTCCTCTATGTTTAAATTTAAGTTCAATATTGTCAAAGTCACTAGTTTCTATTTCTTTTGTTTTGTCTACAATTGTTTTTCCCCTACATATAGCCTAATAAAGTCAAATTGTGTGTGAGTGTGTGTGTGGGGGGGGGGGGGGGGGGTCTACTTATGCAATAGTTGACTCTACTTGCTACTAAACAGAAACTTACAGAAGTAATCCAATCCCTTCAGTATTTAGACATCTACTCTAATATATAATTTACTCTTGATAATTACAACCAAATTCATTTGTGACTCGACAACTTGTTCTGAGCACTTTGCTAGGAACTACTAGGTGATTAGCAGCAACAAAAAAAGTTTTTTTTCCCTTTAATGTGAGTGTCAGATGACTACATATGACTATAATAAAATGGAATTAGAGTCGATGAGAATGGCTTGAATAGTGATCTAAAAAAACAAAAACATTATTATAACATAAACACTTCACAAATAACGGTATTTACGATTGTTGATCCTCCTAAAAAATATCAATAACCAACCCTAATAATCTGACAATCTGTGCCTTGTTTAAAAAAAAAAATCCACAAATTGCTGTATATATTTGTTACAATTTCATAGTTAAAGACAAATACCAAGATTACTGAAAAAAGAAAGAAAAACGGGAACTAAAAAACAAATTTCATTATCATTTTCAATTATCCTGATTTTAAAAAAACCAATGGGCAATACTTGCCAGAAGCCATCAATTTCGTATACAAGGAGAAAATATTCTGTTTCCCCATACCTGTTGTACACACAGTATCTTTGGGCTAAGTCTTTAAACTGTAAAGGGCACTTCAAATAATGCCAAAAGGACAACGCCTTTGTCTCTGCTTGCCAGACTACTGCATGTTAATATTTTCACCAATAAGACTATAATTCATTTTTACAGGTTTCACACCCTTGTTTTCAAGTTTTCCACGACTTGCCAACACCTTTACAGCAATAATTTCATGACTTTTCACCATGGTATGTAAACAAGGTTCTTTGACTTCTTTCAATTTGTTTTGATTTTTGTAACAAATTGGTGCAATATGTGTAAAGTGAAAAGATTGGCATACATCGTACTATTTAAAAGTCCTTTGCCATTCTGTGACTTTCCATGACCGATGAGATCATTTTACAATTTTCCCGGTTTGGAAAACGCAAAAAGTTAAATTCCATGACTTTCTTCGTTGTCCATGTCCTGTATGAACCCTGGTCTTACACGTTTGCAGATGCACAAGTCTTTAGGTTTATCCCTTAAAAATTCAGAGTGCCTGGGGCTACCCTGCAAGCTATGTAAAGAGCCCTCTACAATTCCACCGACCCATCACTTTAAGGAAGACAACAATATCTCACCTGCTTCGACTGCGAGTTTGCCTCCTAGCGCTATAACTCCTGGGGGGCGTCCTTGAGCGTCTGCGTTTATCCCTAAAATTGTTGAGGATAAGATACAAAAAGGAAATTCATAAATGTTAGTTTACCCCTAGCATAATAGGGAATAGTACATTAGATTGTAAGTTTAATGTTTAACTTTTCTTCTTCTGAGTAAGGGGAGAAAGAAATGGTATTTTATTACCAGTAAACTCAACACCACTCTCCTAGCCCTGTCATTCTATGCATCTTAGAATATCTCCCTTTGTCTCTTAAGTTTATTATGGGAGAAAAAAGAAAGCAAAATAGAGTTATGAATCGTAATTTACTTTTCTATTAGGAATTTGCTTATATTACATCTCCCCTATAAGTCTTGCTATAACAATTAATACAAAAAACATTAACAACAAATTACACCCTGTCTACATACACTCTAATTGAAAGCAAGAAAAGAGTAAAATGTAGAGTTTTTAAAATTTCCCTTCACTTGTGTTTCTATTAAAATGAGCAAGAAACACTGTTTCACCTTGACTTTGACCTGGACCTGCTGCGTCTACGTCTTGGCGGCGGCGGAGGTGATCTCGTACGCGACCTCCGTTTGCGTGGGGGAGTCCTCGATCTCCGGGGTGGGGTGCGAGACCGACGTCTACGTGGTGATCGAGATCGGCGACGCGGAGGTGGTGTCCACGATCGAGATCGTCGTCGGGGTCGGGATCGTGATCGACGACGGGAGCGTGACCGTGAACGACGGCGTGAGCGCGAACGGGAACGCCGTCTCGAGCGGGATCGTGAGCGACCGCGTCGTCGGCTGGCAGGAGACTGGCTTCGTTTCTTCTCCTTCTTATGGTCCTCCTCGACTATGGTTGCTGCTTGGAAAAGGGGGGAGAAGTACATCTTACTATGATGCGACGTTCAACTGAAATGTGTGTACAATGCTAGAAATGAACCTTTTCGCCTTCCAGTTGGGTAATTTTTCAAATTCTAGTGGCCCAAAGCCCGAATCTGGTGGACCCAAAGAAAAAAACATCACCAATTCTGCTATATTTGGTTGCTTATTTGGGCAAGTGGAATTACTCATCAATGAACTTTGATGCCCCAGAGCTAATTTTTAGTGCTCAGGCATGGTTTAACACATGCAAGAAAATAACTAGTCCCTCAGGCATGGTTTAACACATGCAAGAAAATAAAAAAATGTCATAGTTGCCCAGTCGGGCAAGTAAATAGACATTTACAAAATTTCGCTTTCCCTCAATCATAATTGAATGGCCCCAAACAAAGAATTCTTCTTTTTTAAAGTCTTGTTAATTGTTGCTTAAAAAAATTTAACATCTAAAATTTTAGTGGCCGAAAGCTCATTTTTGGTAGCCCAGGGCTGTCTGTGTTAACTTAAAGCCCTTGCTTAAAACTCATTGAAACCTGACCAAAACACACTGTGAATATTACATGATTCATATAGTCACATGGCTGAGGTTTGGTTACCTTTAGATTTGTGTCTAGCTTCAGGATGTAACACTGAAAAGAGAGAGATTTTGTTATGTATCTGCATGTCAGCAAATATTTTCTCTTCATTTAATTATATATTTAAAAAAATAATAATAACAAAGACATGTTTGCTTGTTTTTATATACCACTAAATTCATCTAAGCCTCCACACTTACTTTTTTTTTTCTACTGGCCCGTTCAGGCAAGTAAAATCATAAATGTTCAAATTGTACTTGCCCAAACAGACAACTTACTTGACTGCTTACTTCTAGTTGATATTGTCATGTTAAGGAAATACATTCTATTCTCGTAGTTGAAGAGAAAGTTAAGTTGCATGATCGGGCAAGCAAACTAGAGTCTTAGACAATTTATGAAATTTACTTGCCCGACATGAATATTTACTTGCTCAGGGCAAGCAGGCAAGTGCTAGTGTCGTGACCTGCTAAAACACAGATATGCAGAGACCCCTACAAATTAGTCACTTTATTGTGATCAAAACTGCTCCCCCTTCTTTTTCTCATGATTTCGAGATATGATGGCTTGTGCCTAATAATTATTCTTATAATTTTTGTTTGTGCATTAAGTAGTAAGCCTGCAGCACTTAAAGGGGACTACCACACAAACACAACACAGGCTTATAGGTTTTGTTACCTTTGCAAAAGGTTGTGTAATCTATAAACAATGCAATTTATTACTACAACATAATTGAACCAACAGGCAAAAGGTTTGCGTGCGCACCAATTCTATACACGCGAACGATTGGAGACAATACAACCCTGGAAGACGTGTACGTCCTAGACAATAGACTAGTCTTCTTCTGAAGACTCATGAACACATACTTTAGTATGGTGATGACATTTATAAGAATCATATTTTTGGGTGTTGGGTCTCTTTAATACCATTTTCATAGAAATCATAAAATGTGACATCTTACCTATGAACTTCGCTAAATATATATTTGTTTTACTACTATAGGGAAATATGCAAGATTCTAAAAAGCAATCGATGCAATCGATAATATTCACTTAAATTACTCAGGGAAGCATCTAAACACCTGGAACAAGATTTACCTTTGGGTTTGTCCTTTAAGTCTGGAGTCCTCAAGGCTGTAAAGAGAGAGATTGTAGATGCATGTATAACATGTGCATAACATATATATTAATTACTGTAAGGTGGTTTGAATTTAACATCTACATTGAGTAATTAACAAATTATAAGTTTTGATAAACTGGAGATTATTGCAAAATTGTGTTTTCCCGATGACACATATAATAAATATTTGATTTAAATTATCATTTCGAAAGGGGCCATTCAAAATCTTCTCTCGGTTATTGGGTCTTCTATCAATAAGGCTTCGGAGGAAACAGGAAAGATTTCATGGTAGAGATGCCCCTATAAATGGCAGGCATGGATCGACAGTTTACTTGGATCAATGGCTGCCTGTAAGAGTGCCTCAACATGTTTCATGGTTTCATAGGGGTGGGGCAAAGGACTTTATGACACCACAGGAGGAGTGGTGGGGGGCAATAACAGTAACTTAATGTTATTGTACCAGCATCGATGGTGCGCCCGACTAGGGGGAAAAAAAATCTTTGAAAAAACAGGGGTTTATCAGGTCAGGGAAAACATTGGAAAACAGTGCAACATCACGGATTGAGGGGGGGGGGGGGGCTGCCCTGTTAAAAAAATTATGAATTAAATACCAGTAACTAAAAAAATAAAATAAAATGAATGTTATCGTACCTGGATCAATGTAACAGGGCTCATGCTTCATGGGAGCCCAATGGACATTGGCTAGCCAATTTGAAATTGGAACCTCGATTTGTCTCCATATATAGAAAGCCTAAGGAGCCTGGCTGGGTACCTAAAAACCATTTAACCCATTACCTAGATGTGAACCTGGTGGGTCCTGTTATAACTCTATGGGGATTGCACAATCTAGTAGGGAACAGGTTAAGGGAGAAGCCCTGGGGTGAAGACAAGAGTAACTGAATATCAACGTACCTGGATCGATGGCTGCCTGGATGAGTGCCTGAGCGTCGCGCACCTGCTTCATGGTCTCAGCCAGCTCCTTCTGGATAGCCTCCTGGGTTTTGGCCGGAGGCTTCACGATGGCGTTGTTGGAGTGGTTGATTCTGAAAAGACCCAACACCAGAAATATTAATACAGTGGAATCTCTTTATAGCGAGATCCTTGGGACCATGAAAAGTGACCTTGTTATATCAGATATTGGTAGGATTCAAATGGAAATGGGCTAATTATTCGGGTATCATGATGCTTTGCATGGAATTGCACATTTCAGACTCAGGACAATATTGAATTGATTAATTTAAATTTAGTTGATTACATTGGCTCACAATAATTATGCCTATACATGTACTTTAATTTGTGTAAAACACTTGATTGTAAATAGCAATTTGTTCAAATATGATTTGGATATGAAACGGATAAAAGAAATTAACTAAACTGAACTGAACTAAAATGAAGTGAAATAAAGTGAAATGAAGTGAAATGAAATGACTTACTTGATGGGTCTTCCTGCGAACATGACGCCGTTGTAGGTGAGGCCTTTGGCCACGGATCCCTGGTCGGTGAACTCAACAAACGCAAAGCGAGTCGGCTGGGTTTCGTCACCGGCCATACGGACATATTTGACCTCACCAACTTGCTGGAAGAAAGTTAGGAGTTGCTCTGCTTGCACCGTCTGAAAAGAGGAATCAAAAGAAGTAACAAATTAAACAATGGGAGCAAAGGAATAAGCACTTTATAAGTAGGTTAGCCACTTTTATTGTTTGCACTCACTGAAAAGACTAGCAATATTGGAGATTATACATTGGAGATTTAAGTCAAACAGTTCAGAAAAAGCAGAAGAGATACTTACTGCCGAATCCAGGTTGCCAACGTAGATGGTCCTCCGTATCTCCTCCACCTTGGAAGGGTCCACGTTGTTGAGCGGGGGTGGCTGAGGGACGCCCAGTGCTGAAAAACTGTCTCCAAGGAGGATGGCTGCATCCCCTCCTGGGGCAGGTGCCCCAGCAGCAGCAGCAGCTAATGCCGCAGGTGGCTGAAAGAAAGCATAGGAAAGGCAAATCAAATTCCATTCACCTAAGGGTGTTCCATAAAGAGTTGTGTTTAAACACAGGTAAAACAAAATTAAACACAACTTTGCATTTGCAAGCAAGAATGCTGTTAGCACGGAGAAGTTTGATTTTATGGTGGCTCTTTTATAATTTGAAAGGCTCCTTTGGGCATTTCAAAACTAAATTGCCCTTATAACCCCTGTGCATATTATTCTCTAGAGGTACTTACATGGGTGATTTGTGACATGAGAGGTTGGGGTGGGGTTGGTAGCAGGCCAGCTCCTGGGTTGGACACAAGGCCCGAGACTGCGACTCCACCACCGAGTCCTCCAGTCAGATTGGCCACCATCTGCAAGGCCTTGCTTTCTTCTGGCATGGAACCTGATTGAACAGAGAAAAATATATTTGAAAATGATCAAAGAAAATTGGGTTTCAATTAATATTTTATATTTCTGGTCAGTTTCCCTATGTTTGAAATTTAAAAAAACATATCTATAACGATAATGTATAGCAAATTATTTGTTGAGAGATCGAAAGGTCAATGTTAATTACCATCTGCAAGCTCGTTTTCTTCTGGCATGGAACCAGATTGAACAGAGAGCAACAATTTTATCATGTCAATTACATTTGTATGTATGTGAAATTATTATTAGAGAGGTCAAAGGAACCACTAGCACACGCGAGCAAATGGCTGCATTCAGTACATACCCTATTAATGTTTAACATCAAAGCTAAATTACCATTTGGCTAGTTGAAAAGGGGGACAGTTCTTGTATGTATAAAATCAGCATATTTATAAGAATGCATTTCAGCTCAACTGAGAAACAACGACAGCAATGAAAGTACACTGTCTGACAGTCTGTCTTACAAAACCAAGGCAAAGAATCAAACAGTTTTTAACTGACTAATAATTTTATGAAAAATTATGTTCAATGAACTTTTACTTCCTAACCCTTTTAAATCAAAATATTTGAAGTAACTATTTACCTTCTGGATATGGATTGACTTGTAGGGGGCGATCGATAAAAACGGTGTTTGTGAGATGTTGAGCCATCCCAACACTGGTAGGGTCGTCGAACAGGATAAAGCATATTCGAGCCGTCACCGGTAAAACTGAATCTCTGTACAGAAAAAGGATGCAAATAGAACAGTATTAGTTATATGGGATACTATTGATTTAACAGTCAATGGCACAATTTTAATCTTCAAAACATTTTAAATTTTATTTGGTAAACTTGGTAATATTTCACTGTCATTCAACATTATCTAGATTGTCATTTGATGAGTATTCTGACTGCCACTGCATGGTAAAATTGAAATCCTTGAGTAAGATGGAAATAGTAGTCATACATGTACTAACAGAGTAACACTCTGCAAAAATAAATCCTTGGATATACTAAGAAAATGACTAATATTGATAATTATTATTATTATTTATTGGGCAAATCAATTACACAAGAAAAGTGTAACAAAGTAAGGAAATTGCAACCACTGGAATGCCAGGGCTTGGAAAAAGTTAACTGGATAACTGTGGCCAAAAGCCTTCCATCCCAATGCCAGTGGTTGCTAACAGAATGGTAACAAATCAACAAGTATAACAGTGGATAAAAAGTGAATAATGCGAACATTCGAACATCAACACTAATTAAAGTTTTTCTTCAAAGAAAAACCAATATTAGCCAAATTATATCTGTACAGAAAGTTGAAATCATACAGAATATGAAAATATTACTTTCAAAGTACTCGCACATCCAAAAATTGAAGAAAAAAAATGAAAATAGTAAACACTGCCTCAAAACCCCCAATCCAGCGACGAGCGGAGTCATTAGCTGTGTGTGTTGTAATGACGTACATGTACAATAATGAAAGGGGTTATCCAATAGGAAGCTTCGGTATCTACCACATAATATACCGGAATTATACCCCTTTATACCGATGATTCCGTGGTTGTTTAAACTATTTTCTGTACAATTATGGTGGTTTAAAATTTGTGAACTAATGAAACAACAACTTATATTCGTTGTAAAGTTATTCTTTTATTCATTAAAGGGGTAGTTTAGTTTTGGTAGAGAGGGCGCTGCACATCACAATTTTTTTGTGAGGTAATGAAAAACTGAGTGTCGAATTTGAGAGAACATGCAATTTTAATGGCAGAACAAACTTTATTTGGTCAAAATCGACCCAGAAACGGCTGAAATATCAATAAATATATATGGGCAATTCCACGGTTAGTAACGTTACATTTAGAGCATATTTTCATAACATATTCTACTATAACACCACCATCTATTCATTTCAAGTCACAATCATGTTACAACATGTTCACCCACCCTAGGTCTATAATACAAAAACAAATGAACACAATTGAAATAATATTCGCGTCGCCATGGCAACTTTTATTGTCGGTTAGTAACGTTACAAAAAAAGGACATGGGAAAAAAATCAATGTTTTCAAATGAGAAGTCTTCTAAAACCTTAGATAATTCCAACAAAGTGCCATATTCATTTTACTTCTAGTTAGTTGGCACATGTTTCAGCCAATAATTAAAGCATCTTGACTCATATTTTTTTCATTAGGCTCTAAAATCATGGTTAGTAACGTTACGGTTAGTAACGTTACACTTTGTCCGTGCAAAGGTAAAAGTTACCAAACATCATTTTTTTACCCTCCCTTCGCCTCAAAATCACAAGTAATACTTAGGAATTACAAGTAAATCAACAAAACTATCCATATTACTCTTAAATTTTAAATTCTCTAACTAGAAACTCTTAACTCACAACTTGAAACATCAAAACTGTTTGAAAACATATCTTATCCGATACATTCCATAGTTCACCAAAGTTCATCAAGTGGTAGGTTAATAATGCATAATTTGTAATATCAGTTAACTGTTTATTTGCAAGCATTTAGATTCAATATTTGTAGTATTTTAGCAGGCAAATATTGAGTAGAGATCTATCAATCCAAATGGTCATTTGTTGACTTGTTCAATAATCCAATTAATGTTACATTCGGATTCTTACAAATACTTTAAATAGTACTTTGTTCATAGTATCAAATTCAAATACATGTAGCTTTGTGTAAATAAAATAATTATGTGTGTTTTAATACAAAACTCATTGGAGAGATAGAATTCTAAAAAGAGATGTTTGTTTGTAGCTAGTTTCTTCTTGATTTGGAGCTGTTTTTGCACACATTTTGGTAGGGAATGTTCTTGTATCTTTTTCTCCTCCCAGCTCCTCTTCATGGTAACTGCTTTCTTATCTTTGTACTCCTCATACTTGCCAGTCCTCTTCAAGTTCACTATTGATTTTGCTTCATGACCTACAGATAAAAAAATAAAATAAAAACAAAATATAATGTATTCATGAACTAAAAGATAGGCAAGTAGTAATTAATTAAGATGAACATTTTCTGCATCATATTGCAGAGTAGAATACTTGAATGAGTGTTGGAAAGTTCCCACATGACACAAACAAATGAGATAAAACAATTGATACAAATATAGTATACCTGTAAAAATATTTCAGTCACAAAATTGGTTTTAAGATTCTTGTTGTATCCCTTAGAAGTTTTCACTAAATTAAAATACTACTTTTTGCAAGTGCTTCATCACTAAAGATGTTTTTTTTACATACAAGTTTCTATGGCAACCGACATGGCTAATCATAATGCACCCCTAAAAACACACAAACATAAACATCTCTGGACAGTTTAATTACATTAAATATACACTTGTAAGTTTATGTAATCCATTACAATATATTTGTTTTATATCAATATATTAGTTTTCACTGTAAATACAATATATATATACTGAATGATATATCATTGTCATTAATCAGTGTAAACTATACACAGTGTATTCAGTACAACGAAATACCTTGATATAGGGTATAAATGATAATTAAGATTATAATAACTACAATAATTCAACTTACCAAAGACAGGTCGCTGCTCGTCAAAGTAGAGTCAACTATATTTTCCAATGACTACTTTCCAGGAGAAAGATTTATGAGGAGTTTACACTAAAATACTGCTCGCGCTGAACATCATATCTGCACATGTTCTTGCATAGAGCATAGATATGAGATGCTGCACACATGGGATGCTGCACATGGTTGAATAACTCACATTACTTTTAAAAAATTGATCATCCATTGTTCTAAAGTGGCCTCTTTTGTCTTACTTTACATATCCTTTCACTCACTTTTGATTAGGGCCAGCTTATAAGTGTCTCTTTCACTGTTGTTATGGTTAGTAACGTTACACTCTGTATCATAGACTGGTTAGTAACGTTACATGGTTAGTAACGTTACAGATTTTGACTGCTTATAATTAATACATCATATAATATTTGTAAAATTTGTTCCTTAATTTTGATAGAGCATTGCCTGGAAGAGAAAAATTTGAAGTAGGAATATTATAAGGCATTGCATTCTCTCTATAGAAAAATAAATCCATGTTTTGGTTAGTAACGTTACATGGCATACCAATGGTTTTTAATTTCACTCACTGTTGGCATAAGCAACTCAGATTCTTAATTTTGCATGATAAATCTATTAGAGCATTGTACTCACTAAATAAATATGATAAGTTTGTAAGGTCTTGTGTATTTTCATGCTCATAATGGCTTAATCAACTTTTTCTTAACTTACATTAGAAATAACACAGGAAAATATAACCAATATAAATTCGCCATTTTAACCCACTTTTACCACAGCCAAAGCAAAATAAATAACCTTTCCAGTAATTTTGATGTGTCTTTAATCATATACAACCAAAAAATGTAAGAAAAAGACACTTTGAAATTTTGGGGTCATGTCCACCTAATCATGGAATTGCCCATATGATCTTATAATTATTTGGGGCCCAAATAATTAGATGATTTTTTTAAAAAATTAAAAAAATACTTGCACTTTTTCAAAAAATTTCAAAAGCATTTTTTAAATAGTTATTGATGATCTCTCTATTTAATCATTATTTCAATAAAACATCACATGCATTATTTTGTATGAAAAATGGTTGAAACCAATGCCTTTTCAGAAAGCGCCCTCTTGTGTTTTAATGGCTCTTTTTGAATGATAACGGGCTTTTTACTTAGTCGATTGTAATTTTGTATACCTTTTCGAGCATGGTGGAGTTATAACTATTGGGTCATTCCATGTCAAATCACCCAATTTGGATTTCATCGCACCCCCTCCAAATTTGCTAATATTTGGTATGTATGATATTTCAACCTTTAAAAGCTCAAATATTTAAGTTTTAGCCCAATCCGCCCAACGGTTTTGGCGCTATGGTCGATTCTTATGGGGGAGTTTTGTAAGAAATGGGCGTTGGCACCATTTTTCAAATGGCAATTGTCCGTTAACCGTTGGGTCAATTTATGTTGTGATGGTGTCATTGGACTGGGGATGTTATATGCAATCCATTTATGCCATTTGTTTTCATGCATGAGCGAGTTTGGATACGATAACCTTTGACCTTAGTCTTTGACCTTCCGTTTTATCTCGTGGATCAAATAATTTTGAGAATTTTTTTGCCTTAAATGTTGTCTTGATATCATTTCTACAACATATGAAAGAATTGGAGATATATTATTTTTTGTTTTTTCTACAGCCTTTGTTTTAAGTTTGCAAATTTCATGTAAAATTGAATTATTTTAGACCTACACCCATGTCCAAGAATTCTATAGGGGTGCATTATGTATGAAAAAGACCTATTCAAAGTCATAATTAGAGCCTATTCACACCCTGGCTTACCACAGTTAAATAGACCTGCTAATCCCAATACAATAGAAATCCAGACAAATGGCATCTATTGATGTTCCAATGACAAGGGCCCTGTTTCAGAAAGAGATAAAATCAACTGTGAGCCAGATCAAATGTTCTTAATGCACACATCTGATTGGTTGAAATGCAGAAAATGTCTCTCTCTGTAACAGGGCCTAGGTTTAGATCTTTTCTTGAACACAATCTTTCAAGTTCAAGTTCAAAATGCAAACTTGTACATCAATCATGAAAGCAAATATCTACAGGTATCCCTTTTCAATGAATTTCATGTTTCTATGCAACATTTTATGCAATTAAGTTACATGATTTGCAATCTGTAAAAATTCAAACCTGATTCTTTCCAACTAATCGAACACAAAAAGTAACTACCCCCTTGACAACTGCTCATAATTACATAACCAATAATTGTTTCAAGATGTCATTTTACCACAATATTTCTAGTTGTTTTGTGTGAAAATCAAACAGCATTGTTTCACAAACCATCAATAATGCATAAGTATGTGCTGCTTCACAAACAATGGACAGGCATGTGCAAGTTCTTGTGACTTTTGAAATTTGGTCATTTGTCTTTAATCTAGCTGTGCTCATTCAGCCATCTCTCATTTCCACACAAAATGTACAAAAAACTGTAGAAATATAAGCAACTGCCTTGTAAGTTGCACTCTTAAAAAGTGCCGAAAAGGAACGAAAATGCAAGATTATCACGATCGCACCTATTCTAGACTATCTTTTATTTTACTTACATGTTTGCAAGGCTTTTAAAACAAATACGAGAACAATTACCTGCAAAAACAGAAAAAAAATGCGCTGATAATCTCCCAATATTTCCTAACTTGCTCGGACCAGGCAGGTGAACTGAACCTAGCGCACTTTTGTTGCCAATTTGCGAACGGCGTAGACTACACGTGTATGATACGCATACTACACGTTATATGATATCGCAGCCCAGAAATTGGCAACGTTCGCAAACGATCTGATTTTCACTTGCTATGCTATGTTCAATCGCTTAGTAACAAGTCGCTCGCGTAACAAGCGCTTGAGTTTTGAATGTTCTACTTCAGGAAAAGTGATATTTTGCTCAAAACTGAGGTAATTCTGAATGTTCTGTAACTATATTTCCGTAAATATTGTTACATAAATCCAGCAAAGCATCGATACTTGTCATTTTATTGCTGTATAAAAAGATGAATTTGAGCGCGAAACACTGCATTTTTGCAGACCACTTTATGAGATTCGATCGGATGAAGGCGCCGCGCAGCATCGGTCCAGCTGCCTGTGCTGCGCTGGCGGGCGGCCAGAAGACCGCGGACCGCGACGTTCCGACGGGCGCGGGCTGGGTATACGGTGCGTGTTTCTAAAATCATATCGGAGATTTCCTCGTCTCCTCGAAGCGATTTAAGAGTGAGGATGCGCCTTTATTTGGCAATAATATTTGTTGTATTAATGGAGACAAATAATAAAATAGGAATTATGAAAATGGTGTCTGCAAATATGGAGAAATTGTCATGAATTTATTGATTTTACACATGGCGATATTATCTCATCAAAATTTACGGGTGGCGCAAGTCATGAAGATAAATTTACGCGTGGCGGCACCGCCACGCGAAAACGGCCTGGCGAGAACGTTGCATCTACGATCAACTGCACACATAATCAAGCAAACTCATATTGTAAAACAAAGAATCATGAATTAAGGTAAATACTCAAATGCAAAATGGATCTTTCAATTTCAATCATAAGTAAAATTTTATTAGACGTTTTTGTCAGGTACATTCTCATTGGCTATGTTGGCATTGTACGATTGTTTTAGTGCTTAGCAATACAATTAATTCAGTAATTTTAATTTTGAAATAACCACAAATCCTCTTCTTGTGAAGTATGTCTCTCCTTCCACTTTCAAATTCAAGTTTGAAATTGAAGATTCTTGCGAACTATTCACACAAGTCAAATTCCCTTGCATTGGCCATTGTTAATCAAATATATGTTATATTTGACACTAATTATTATGCATTTAAGAGTATAAACGCAATGAGAAAGTCAAAATATTGTGTCTTATTCTAACAGTAAAACATGGCGATTTGGAGATTGCGTATCTGAATTCGGATACAAAGACGTTACCGAATTCGGACACCCGTTACTGAATTCTCACACTCATATTCGAAATCGGATACGGTAACATTCACCGGTTTGTGTGATTTCTATGCTATTAATTCATCATTGGAAAATCTAAAACAAATACAAAAGATCAGTAAAATCCTACTCACTCTTTCGGGAAAAGTCTGATGTCGTCAATTTTCCCAAGGAAGCTGAAAAGTGATCGAACTTGGTCAAGCGTTGCCGCCGACGAAACGTTGCTCACTTGCGCCACTTTCGTAACAGCCATCGTGAATTCTAGCTCAGAAACGAGCTCAAAACATCAAATGACTGATAAGTGGTCTTATCAAAACTTATTTGGAAAGGTTTTGCAGATTGCCTGCTACTCAGATATCCTCTTCGATGAAATAGGCGTCCATGGGACGTCGATAAAATTCACCTTTTTGTGAGGATATTATTATGAATTTTCCTCCGAGAGCTAAATCGAAATACGGTACACAAAGCTATAAGCACGAACGCGATTTATATATAAGGAATTACGAATCGTCCAAAAGCCTTGATCGCCCTAAGTCTAATTCGCCACACAAACGATTCGAACGATTGGGACCTGATATCCCAGGTTCCCGTGAGCCATTCTATACAGACAGGAACTTGTTATCTCAGGTCCCCATAAAAAGGTAATTTTATTTGATTAAAAATTATATATTTTGCCCTTTTTCATGGCAAAGAAATTACTTAGCGCGAACAATTGAAGTCGGATCCATTTTCATCCACATGGTTTTATTCCCTTCAAATTGCTTAATATAGTTTGTATTAGTTTTAGAAAAAAAAATTGTACATTTTTAATACGAACGGAAACAAAAAACCTTTGAACAATCAGATTTTGACTTTGGGAGTGTCGTGGTATATTGGTTCGGGCCTTCGTCTTCAAAAACGAAGGTCGTAAGTTCGATTCCCAGCCGCGGCACGTGTGTCCTTCAGCAAGACGCTTTATCATACCATGGAAGTAGGAGTTTACTTCCGTGATCATACATTTTTTCTGCTCTCGGCGCAGGTATTGTAAATGGGTATACTTGTATTGGCAGGAATTTATTTCTTGAAAATAATGCTTTCAAGAGCGCTTGTAGTATACTTGACGATGATTAAAATGAGCAATGAAAATAGGGTTTCCCCGGGAAAACATATTATCTTGGCTCATCTTATTCTGACCCGCTTAAAAAAATATATATATCTATTTACATTCTGGTCAGATGTTTCCGCATGTTTGAAACTTGACAGCGAATTTGATCTCGTAGAGTCCATTTGAGTATGGTATATTTCATATTATAATATGGGAAAGACATTTTAAAGTATTATTCGAACTTAGGTAAAACTAAACATACTCCAAAAGCTTCGATAGCTCCGCCCCTGGGGCCTCTATCAATGGTTGCCCCTCGAATCAAACTTATGCAAGACTTCGAGCAAGCCAACAAGGTGTTTTATCACCATTACTAGTAAATTTGTGTTTAATTTACACTCAAATTTGGTGACTTTTCCTAATAACTTATTGCGAACATTTGGGTAACACATTTGACCTAAATGCATGGTCACTTTCCGTAAATTGGCATAAAATGTAGAGCATGTCTCTTTCATTTTTAGCTCATCCGGCCCGAAGGGCCCGATGAGCTTATGCCATGCCGTGGCGTCCGTCGTCCGTCCGTCCGTCCGTCCACAGTTTTCAAAATGCTTCTTCTTCGTTATTTTTCAACCGATTTTGATTCTGATTGTTTCATAAGATAGGGCTAGGAGGGGGATTTAAAACTTCTACACAGAATCGTGAAATTCATTATATATGCTAATTTATGCAAATTTATTCGAAATCACAAAAAATGCTTCTTCTTCATTTCTTGACCGATTTTGATTTGGTTTGCTTTATCTGGTAGAGCTAACTTTGGTACACTAAACTTCTACACAGAATTTTGAATTTTTTCTCCATTAATTAATTATGGTAATTTATGCAAATTTATTCCAAAAATCACAAAAAATGCTTCTTCTCCTTCATTTCTTGACCGATTTTGATTTGGTTTGCTTTATCTGGTAGAACTAACTTTGGTACACTAAACTTCTACACAGAATTTTGAAATTTTTCTCCATTAATTAATTATGGTAATTTATGCAAATTTATTCCAAAAATCACAAAAAATGCTTCTTCTCCTTCATTTCTCGACCGATTTTGATTTGGTTTGCTTTATCTGGTAGAGCTAGCTTTGGTACACTAAACTTCTACACAGAATTTTGAAATTTTTTCCATTAATTAATTATGGTAATTTATGCAAATTTATTCCAAAAATCACAAAAAATGCTTCTTCTCCTTCATTTCTCGACCGATTTTGATTTGGTTTGCTTTATCTGGTAGAGCTAACTTTGGTACACTAAACTTCTACACAGAATTTTGAAATTTTTCTCCATTAATTAATTATGGTAATTTATGCAAATTTATTCCAAAAATCACAAAAAATGCTTCTTCTCCTTCATTTCTCGACCGATTTTGATTTGGTTTGCTTTATCTGGTAGAGCTAACTTTGGTACACTAAACTTCTACACAGAATTTTGACATTTTTCTCCATGAATTAACTATGGTATTTTTTTATTTATTTATTTATTTATTTATTTATTTATTTATTTTTATCATTTATTTATTTATTTATTTATTTTAATTATTATTATTTTTTTTTTTTAATTTATTATTTTTTTAAATTTTTTTTTTAAATTTTTTTATTTTTTTTTTTTTTTTTTCCCATGTCCATTCTGGGGCGTCAAATTTATATTTTTTTCACTCTATTTTTTTTAAATTAATTTTTATGTCCCTTCCAGGGCATCACATTTTTATTTTTTGACCAGTTGAAAAGTGTACCACATGAAATTTGCGATATTTGATGTTGCGAGATGCCGGATGAGCGCTACGTCATTGACGTTCTGGTTTAAAAATATTTTGTTATCATAGTATAAAGTTAAAAATCGAAGTTTGGGTTTTCCTGGTCGAATGTCATACAAATTATCAATGATAAGTTGTCATTGACCGTATTTAACTTTCATGAGAATTAGAAAAAATGGCACAAGAAATTATTACAATTTGTTAAAATTTCTACAAACCCCAGGGGTGTCATTAGCTGCACATTGCCCATGTGTGCTGCGCATGATCGTTTACATTTTTTTTACATTTTTTTAAAGAGGCAATTAATTTTCGCATGTGCTTGCAAACAAAAACAAATCGCAGAAATTGAAAAAAGGGTGTACATTTCATGACTACTGTATATTTTCGTGGAGATGATAAAAAGGCGTAACGTACGAATTTTATAAATAAAATGTTCGCGAAATGTGAAAATATATTATAGGGTCCATTTTCGTGAAGGGATACACAATATATTGTATATACCTGTACCTGAAGTCTTTAAACATCGGGGGTATTTTGGTTAATGTGTACTCTAAATGCAAACAGGGGTATTTTTGTATGCCAACTTATACCCGTTTTTGCGTTAAATAGGGGGTATATATACTTTGCTAAAAATATACTCGAAACGCCTCAGATATATAGGCGGTCATTTTTTACCTCGAGAATGATCATTTGTGTCGTACCTCATGAATATGAACTTGACACCGACGGGCTACAAACACCCTAAAAGGGAAAACAACACTCAGACTCGGGTTAGGGTAAACATAAACTAATATTTCTTTATAATGAAAACAAAACCGCACCATAATTTTATGGAGGGCACCTCCAGAAGGAATTTGCAAACGAAATAGCCTGACCCTTACATGGAACAAAATTATACATTAATGTCATGTCCTATAATCTAGAAGGTGTAAATTTAAATGAAAATAAACAAACGCAATGTGCCCCCCCCCCCCTTCACGGGCCAGGGAGGCCCCCGCCCCCCCCCCCCCCCAACAAAAATAAAGAAAAAAGCCTGAGCTTTATACAGGGTTAAAAGCAAAATCACACACACAAAAAAAAAAAACAATCTGAATAGTTGAGGAATATTATCATCTTTATCAAAGGCTATTGTATATAGAGAATAAGTTCGCAAATCAACTCGGTCTTAATGATTTGATCATAATCAATAATGCTTCATATCCCGGCCCCCCATGCACTCAGGCGGTCAACCATATATATACACATATGCTTGGTCCAGTTTCTTAGAGATTCCCCCTTCGCCCTTTAAGGATGGAAATGGATTAGGATTTTGACCCCCTATCACGGGCTTTTGGAAGCCGGGAGCCATCAAAATTACCCCCCTATCACGGGCTTTTGGAAGGGAAGCCAGCAAAATTACCCCCCCCCCCCCTATCACAGGTTTTTTGGAAGGGCTATAGCAAAATTACCCCCCAAATGAAGGAAGAGTGCCGAGGTGAAGAGTGTCCACAATTTCAGCACTTGCATGGACAGGAATATCTCTAGGGATTTGAAAACTACCCCTAATTAAAAATATTTTGGGGAAAAAATGTTAAAAGACCCCCTATTTCAACGATTTTTCGGGATTTTTCCCGAACTGAGCCCCTAAAATATACCCCCTTTTCCCCACAAATCGGGAACGCGCATGCGGTACAGATGACCACCTGAGTGTGTGTGTGGGGGGGGGGGGGGGGGGGGGGGGGCGGGCTTCATTATCTATTATCAATTCTGGGATGCTGAAATCCTCCCTAGGAAGAAGACATTGCATAATGGTGCGGCCAAGTGTATCCGATGGCCAAGGTAGAAATAGTATTGCAGGTCCCTTTGGGAGAACAGAGCCAAAGCTCTGAAGATCGAGGCTAACCGCAAGATTTAAAAAAAATCGACATCAAATAACATGCATGGATCTATAGTAGACAATATTAATTTCAATACTTTGGCTCCTTTTTAATAATTGTGCATAACTTAGTGGTTTTATGAACTAATTCACGTGAAATGTATATCGTGTGCAGCCTTTTGTTACCGTCTATTTCACCAAACAGTTAAAGGGGACCACCAGGCAAAGGACAACACATTATTATATGTTTTGGTACCGTTTTGTGATATCAAATAGATACCCAACATTTTGCAAAGGGTTGTGTAATTCATAAACAAAGCAATTAATTTCCACCACTTACGGAACCACTGCTATTTCCTGGTTCCATACGGGCCAAGCATTTGCGAGTGCGCCAATGCTTTCACGCGTACGTCAATAGATTCCCGGATGATTCATTTGCTCTGCACAGTGCGCTCTGTTGTTGTTGTTGTTTAGGTTTTATTGGCGGTTCATTCAATTTGAATATTTTCGCCAAAAACTAAATCTCATTCATTTTCTTTATTTTAATATTTTCATTACTATTATTATTATTTTATTTTTTTTTTGGGGGGGGGGGGGGGGGGGGGTGCATAAACGTTTTCAAACCATCGATAAACAAAACCAAAACTAAAGGCATCATCGGGCCAACCCGGCTCGGGCCAACTCGGCTCTGGCTCTGCACGCATATAGTCTACGCAATTCAGACCGCATGAACGCATGGTTGAGAATGGTGATGTGTTTTCCAATTATCATTTTTTTCTGAAAACATATTTTTGTGAACTTGTTGAAGGAATGGAATACTAAAGATGGTACCTTTCTATAATAATATTATTTTTGGGTGGTGGTACCCTTTAAAGTACTACGAATTTCTTTACATAATAATAATGTAGTAAATTAAAGGAACCTACCATTCCCAATAATTATTTACATTTTTTCGATAAAACATTGCAATAAAAAACAATTCCTTGGCGTGTTCATATTATGACTGACAAGAGATAGGATTTGTAGGAATACCGGTATACTTAGAGAGGGAGAGATGTACAATCACGTTTCAGCCGATTTGCCGAAGGGCGAAATGTCGCTAAACTTCCTGGTCGTAGTTGGCGCTATGCCAAATTGCCTTCACAGATCGATCGGCGTATAGATTTCAACATTTCAGAGCCAATCAAGGGTTCCCCATTCATTTGCATGCAAGTGATGCATGTAACTTGAATGAATTGAACAGTGTATATTTTTTGTGGTAGCTGGTATGGTAGCCTAGATTTTAAATTGCTTGTGTATCAAAGTTTCTAAACTCGAAATCTTCTGAGCTCATGAGAGTTTCATGCACCAGAATCGACAGGTCTAGATGCTGCAGCTGGAGTGGAGAGACAATTGTTTGATTCAGAATATTTGAATGCCTGCTGTGTTGATTTGTTCGAATTGGACAGAGCGAAAAGAAGGATTTGCAAGTGCACAACCAGGCAACATTTGATAATATTAACATGAAATTAGATACTTCAAAGTTCAAGAAAGGACAACAGGACAGATTTGAAAATGCCAATTTTTGTCAATGAATGGAAATGCCGCGGGCCTTTCGTAATAATATACCTAGACACCGAGGATTAGTGACACTGACACTGACAGGAACATAGCCTAGTCTATGACTTTATTTAGTCTAGAATCTTTGCTTAAATAATGGATGGCATTTCGAATAAGGGCACATCCGTCACGGAAACTGAAAGACAGCAACATAATCAGAACATCCGAAAGATAACGACAAAGAAAATGGACAGAAATTATGCGAAAAAGATGGAGCGCGGTGCAGCGATGACGTCAAAGAACAAGGATTCATCATCAAACAACCAGGATTCGACGTCTAGTAACAACGAAGGTCGAAAACAGAAAGTAGAAAATCGGCCACAGGCAAAAACCTCTCATCATGATCAGTTACCGAAGTCGGCTTTGTTAAACACGAAGGACAAGGGCAGTCCTTCCAAGCAGCCAAATCGAGACCATTCGTCGAAGGATGGTCATTCACACACTGGAAACGCAAACGGAAACAAGGGAATTGGAAGTGGGAAGAAGAAGAATGCAGACAGAAGAGTAGTCGGGAAGCTTGTTAACGCTAATCTCAGGGAAGCTGAGACTGCTGGTGTTGCGAAGGGAAACCCAGTGCCGACATCGCCAAAGAAAAATGCTAAATCGTGGGCCTCAGAGACCATTGTGAAAGAACCAACCAAAAATCTTATTGAGCAAGAAAAGGCAGTGCCAGCAGTGCCAGCAGTGCCAGCAGTGCCAGCAGTGCCAGTGCCAGTGGATGTCAAAGCAAGCCCCAGTCATGCCAATTCAGAATCGGATGTCAAAGTTGAGCAGGGATTAAGTCAAATGGAAAAACAGTTGCTGAAGAGTATGGAAGACCAAGAGGCGGATCTGGAGAAAACGTACATTTTCCGTCTTGGGAAGGTAAATTGGGCATTATCTACCAAACAAAGCGTGCCCACGACTTTGCATGCATGACTAAACTTAAAGAACTGATGGCGATGCGCTATACTATACAAATTGCATAAAGCATCAGTTCTTTAACAAGTCATGCATGCCAAATAGTGGGCACGTTTAGGTAGAGAATACGGGTAAAGTGCAGAATGGTAGTTTCGATTATTCAATAAATCGATCTTGTAGAAAATAAAAACAAAACAATTTCCAAAGCAACATGTCATGTGATCATGCACGATGTGGACTATAATTAAATAATTGTGGATAATTTGAGAATTGGTTCGGCAATCTTAGATTTATTTACGCAAAACCAAGTCACCAAGATTAGTATTTGAGCTTTTGAATGAATTATTAATCATGGATGGTAAATCTAGATCTGATTTTTAGCCAGTATGTGTTTTGATTTCTTGTAATTTTGATATCACATTTTGACAGACTTTGATTGTTAAAATGTATGTATGTCTGCCAAACTTTAAATTTGTAAAATGCATCTGTGAAAATGTTTCCTGTATGCTTCAAACTTAAAGATATTGTTATGCATTTAACTGACATTATTATGTTTGATTTAGTTTTTTAGTTTTTTAATTTACTAAAAAAAAGAGAGCAAAATTATGGAATTTGTACACCTTTCTCCCTATCTGTGAATACAGAGAAGTATGAAGTTTCCCCGAGCCATGTACTACTGCCGGCTGTGCAATTATCACATTGACACCCTATCCCAATGCTGGATACACATCGACCAGTCCAGACATGAACGGCTAGCAAAGGTAAGTCTATCGACCCTCAGAGTACATGGGAATTTCCACATCTACTTTGTAAATGGTCATACTGTGGTATGACTATTTACATGCTAATATCATTGTCGTACATGTAGCAACAGTGCATACTTAATGAATGGGTGCTCTGAGTATGGGCACCCATGCGTTGTTAGTGCGCAGCCTGGTTTACACCACAATTGGGTAATGTTGAAATTATGAGAGGATAAAACATGCTTAAAATTTCTTATGTTTATAAATTCATACATCCCCATCTATAGGCAGGGCTCTTAATTAGCACAGTTGGTCTGCTGGCCTGGAGCCACCAGAAAATTCATTAATTATGATTCTATGTTCTTAGATTCACGATCTTGTTTGAACTGTTGGCCACATCCACAGTCTGTGTTGATGAGCAATGTAATCAGAAATCTTCTTGGGAATCTTCTTAATCTGCTCCCGGCACATGCACAGAGTTTGACAAAAGAAATTGTTTGGGAACACACTCTGACTATAAAAGGAACATGAGCAAGGGAAGGAGAGTAATTTGAAGTGAACATTCTATTCAAACAAATTTTCTTCTCCAATATCAGGCCAAGGAGTCAGAAAATTTCTTCAAGAATCTTCCGAAGCCATCTCCCGCCCATGCACGGGCCTTGACGAAGCTGCTGGAAGATGTTGTCCAGGAGCACGCTATGACGGGAAGGGAGATGAACCAGAGGAAAGGAGTTGCGCAAAGAGTGCAGAGCATTCTACAAGGGGTCATGCCAGGTGAGATTCAATTTGTATTGTGCTAAATCATAACTAAACCTGATTGCTATATACTAGATTGGTAGATTCACAACTAATCCTAAGTTCAATTCACAGTTCAAGTGTTCAGAAGGTACGGCTTAACATAAATGTGTTTCCAAAGTTGTTGTAATGAGTGAGTTTCAATGGAATATATCCTGAACATTTCAAGAACACTCCTGTGACTAGTAAGTTATGTTTATGAAAGTTTTGGACCTTTGGTTGCATAAAAAACAAATTAGAGAAAGTGACGGCTATAGTCAGCTCTTTACAAAAGAAAAATTGTCGGATGTTGAGTTTAAAAATCAAGAAAACCCAACTTATGGTTTATAGTAACTTATTTAGGACTCATACTCTTTCTGAGGTCTATGGTGGTGAATGCAAGGAGTTGTAGTACAAGCACTCACCTATATAGATGTTTAAAGTTACATGTTCCAGTAATAATTTTGTTATCATTTTTCTCGTCCAGATTGCAGAGTCAAGTTGTATGGCTCGTCTCTGAGCAGCTTTGGTTTCCATGACAGCGATGTAAACCTGGATGTTGACGACCCCAGCGAGAAACAGGCATCCAAGATCCTGATGTTAGTCAGTCAGGCCATCGCAGATCGAGGTATTTTGATTTGATTCATTTGATTTAATTTATCATTTATGATACATTTCATATGATCCTCATGGTGGTGAGCCAGGCCATAGCTAAATTCTTGAGGTCTGGTCCCGAATGTACTCTGGTTGGGGTCGACAGAAAATGTGTACATATTAAAATCAAGCCGTCTTCAATGGGTTAAAGTAAAAATTAATAAAGTGAAATGGGTGCTGATGATTTGATTTAATATTGATTTATTTGATATGAACAAATTATTAAATTTCAATGCAGCAAAATATACAAGTATGTATACAAGTGTCATGGATGTTTATCATCGTTTGTGTGAACCCAGTGTGCCATCAATATTAAATCTATATACAATTTTATGACCAAAGCTAGGCAGCAATTGTTTAAATAATAAAAATGATGTACATTTCTTTTAAAGTTTAACTGTTTTATTCTTAAACTGAGTGATGAAAATCCCTCCTGCAGCACTCCTGCTACAAAGTTATTTGTACGTCTAGAATGACCTATTTCCCTGTAATTGTACAAAGATTTGTTGTAATATTTTGTGTTTGTTCACAAATTTGTAAAGTGATGCCTTTTGTAGTTTGAAGAGAATTGTTAAAGTCAAACATAGATCCTTAAAGTGATATCAACTTGTGCTACTTGGTGAATGTTGTTCCTTCTCCATTTTCTTTTGTGCACGCTAGTCGACAAGGACTTCACTGAATTTGAGGCAGACTTTGAAGACAAACATCCCTGTGTCCGCTTCAGAGATAAGAAAACGTGAGTACCTGTGCACAGGATCAAAAGTGAAGAAAATGTCTGATTCTGAATACACTCATACAGTATAAGGTTATAATAATGAAAATAATAATAATAGTAATGTTTCGTTTTAAATTGCTCTGGGCAATCTGGCAAGTGCTAGTGACGAGCCCTGTGTATGAATTCTTATTCCTGTTGTTCTATAAAGTGACTACCTTGATGCGAACTGGGCACGGCCAACCATCAGTACAGTCCTCGCGGCTAAGGGAGGAGTACAACAAATGTGACTCTCGGCTGCATCCAATTGTAATGTGGCTGCGCTCAGTGAAAAAAATACACGGGGGCGGCGGGCGAATTCGCCCCCGAAATGCCCAAATTCGCCCCCGAAAAAAAAAAAATTCGCCCCCGAAAAAAAAAAAAAAAAAAAAAATGTTTTTTTTTTTTTTGATTTTCGGGATTTTTCTGTTTGGATTGTGATCAAATGCTTATAAAATGATCACTTACAGCATTATAGCTTATTAGTAGCCCCCTGAAATTCGAAAAAGAGCCCGGAAATTTGTAGCCCCCGAAAGTTGGAAAAGTAGCCCCGAAAATGGAGCCCCCGAAATAAAAATATTAATTTTTTCGCTGGCTGCGCTACTGGGTTAGGGTTTTTACCTTAAATTATTTTTTTCTGATCTTAAGTTGTTATTCCTTCTGTTTGAAGGGAGTACCTATATGCGAGCTGGGCACGGCCAACCAACACGCTGTACAGTCTTCGCAGCTGATGGTGGGGTATAACGAGTGCGACTCCCGGCTACGTCCGCTAGTCATGGGGCTATGCTACTAGGCTAGGGTTAGGATTAGGGTTAAGTTTCACCTTATTGTTTATTCTTTCCTTATGAATTGTTGTTCCTTCTGTTTCCAGAGAGTTTCCAGAGCGAACTGGGCACGGCCAACCAACACGCTGTACAGTCTTCGCAGCTGATGGTGGAGTATAACGAGTGCGACTCCCGGTTGCGTCCGCTAGTCATGGGGCTATGCTACTAGGCTAGGGTTAGGGTTAGGGTTAAGTTTCACCTTATGGTTTATTCTTACATTAATTATAAATTGTTATTCCTTCTGTTTCCAGAGAGTATATATGCGAACTGGGCACAGCTAACCAACATGCTGTGCAGTCATCCCAGCTGATGGTGGAGTATAATGAGTGCGATTCCCGGTTGCGTCCCCTAGTCATGGGGCTAGGCTAGGGCTAGGGTTATATTTTACCTTACGGTTTATTCGCACCACATTGTTATTCCTTCTGTTTCCAGAGAGTACCTATGCGAGCTGGGCACGGCTAACCAACACGCTGTGCAGTCATCCCAGCTGATGGTCGAGTACAACGAGTGCGACGCCCGGCTGCGTCCGCTAGTCATGGGGCTGCGCTACTGGGCGCGGATCTGTGGCATCGACCAACAGGCCTTGGGCGCCATGCCTGCACACACCTTTGTTCTGCTAGTTATCTACTTCCTACAACAGTGCCAGCCACCCATATTGCCGGTCCTACAACAGGTCAGTGCTATAATTGCTGTTAACCAATTGCCTACGGGAACCTGGTGGGAACCTGTATTATTTCTATGGGGATTGTCAAATCTAGTAGGGAACAGGTTAGCCCATAACCTACAGGAACCTGATGGCCCTGTATTAACTCTATGGGGATTGTCAAATCTAGTAGGGAACAGGTTAGCCCATTACCTACAGGAACCCGATGGGCCCTGTAAGAACTCTATGGGGATTGTAAAATCTAGTTGGGAAAAGGTTAACCCAGTAAAGTCAACATTTGCTATATGCATTCTCCATATCTCGTTTGGATCAAGGACGTATATTATTTGCATCCATCCTTCCTTTTTAACCTTAACCAGTAGTATTTTTCTTTTAAATCTTGGTTTTAACAGAATGAGGATTTAAAGTCAGAGAACCAGCGGGCACTTGGAAAACTGTGAGTGGATCTGCTGAACTTCTACCTTCTTTGGGTCAAGAACTTATAAATGACTGTTTGCATCCATCCTTCCTTTTCAACTTTGACCCTTTAATCCTTTTTACCTTTTAGCTCTAAATCTTTCATCTTTCAATCCTTGGTTTTGACAGAATGAGAAATTGAAGACAGAGAACCAGCGGACGCTTGGTGAGCTGTGGGTGGAGCTGCTGAAATTCTACCTTGTGGGGATCAACATCGAGGAGTTGGTCATCAGCATTCGTCAGAGGGAACCAGTATATCGGGCAGACCTCAAGATTCCTAACCGGAGAATCGCAGTAGAAGGTAAAACAAAATTTCAATTAATGATGAACCAATAGAAGTTTTAAAAGATTACAATCAATGGTGAACCAAAATAAGTTGAAGATAGAAGCATTATTGGTCATATAGCTGCCCCCAAATTAGAACGTAATTCAGAAGTCATGTGAAATGTTTTGAGACGCTAAGAAGAGCTTCTTAATAAAAAATATGGCTCTTTGGCCCAAGCCACCTAAAGTTAGCTTTGGGCAGTCATGATTTCATTAATGCTTTATTTTACGTGCCCAAATGGGCAACCAAAGCTGACAGACTATTCAATGATTATCTTTGTCACAAAGAAACAAAGTTCATTTCTAGAAGTGAATAGTATGTACAACATTCTTATGATGAAGTTGCTAGAAATTGCAAACTGATATTTAATGACCTTGGAATTGATCTTGCTTTTTAAATAAAACAAAAAATACAAATAATGGTCACTCTGTGAAGTCTTGGGTAGAATCTTTGAACCCTTTATTCTCATTCATCATGTTCTTTCTCTTTACATTACAAATTTTTATTACAGATCCTTTTGCAAATGGCAAGAAGACCGTGGCCAAGTCGCTGACAACCTCCTCGGTGTTCAAGTACATCATGGATCGCTTCCACGACGCCCTCAAGTACTTCGGCATTCCTCCCAACAAACTCTCCGAAATGGAGGCAGAAGAGCGTAATGCGGAATCCGAAAGTTCTTCAGCATTGAATGTGACATCGGGTGACGGCGCCCTCACTGATAAGACTGGGACTTCATCCGGTGACGATGCTGTGCGTGTAGATTCTGGGGGAGATGGCGCATGCGGGTCTGATGCGATGGAGGAAGAGACTGAACAATCCAATAAAGGTCAGGATGAACCCCAAGTACAGTCCGTAGAAGAAGTTGTTGGTACTGAAGGATCTAGTGATGATAATCCTTCAGCTGACTCCAGAATTGAAGACAATAAGATTACAGATGGTGGGGATCAACTCTCGATAGAGACAAGAGGAGAGGAAGAAAACAGGACAGAAAATCCTGATGCAGATCATCCTCTGATTGAGTCCAGAGAAGAACAAGATAGGACTGAAACGCTTGATGAAAAAGGACGTCTAGAAAAGCCCTCAGCTGGGAACGACGGGTCCGAAAAACCTGGTGTGAATGAACAACTGGATGATCCTGAAGCGGAAGTTGGAGCCATGCTTGCCGAAGTTGCCATTACAGAGGCGGAGAGTGAAGAGACCAAGCAAGTTGACTCGGGTGCAGACTCCAAACCATCGACTGAAAGTGACAAAAATGCTGAGACTGATCCGGAACCAATGGATGAGGGAGATGGTGGCAAGGTGGCAATTGGTGAAGACACAAACGGTAGGGACATTGTTAGTGACAGCACCAAATCAGAGCAAGATCAGTCAGAATCATCTCCAACCGAGGGTCAAGCTGACCCCAGTACCGTCATTCCTGCGTACTCTTGTCCGACAGCCGGAAGTTCCAAAAATGATGGCTCGGACATGCAACAAGGGGATGCTAACAGTTCGGGGGCGGCGGTAGATGAGAGCCCCCAAATTGCAGAGATAGATACGCAACCAAAGGATGAGGACAGTGCAGCATTACAGACACCCGCTGCAGAAGAGAATGTATCTTCGGACCAGTCTGATTCAAGACCAACTGGACCATCAGAATCTGACAGTAGTCCTTCAGTGGTTCAATCGGAGGGTGGAGACACCAGTAGCCTTAGTGGTGCTGATAAAGTCGTGAATGGAACAGAATCAGAAGCGGATGTTCCATGTCACAGCAGGTTGTTCAATGGCATTCACATGGAGGAAGCGGAAGAAGAGAAGGAGGAGGATGAGGAGATGGATGAGGATGACCAGGAAGTTTTTGTGTTTACATTTGACAAGGAGATCTTGACCGGGGGAGAAGAGGTCCAGTTTGTCTGCACCAGCTGCCTGAAAGAGGGACACATCAACAAGGTAAGGCCAAGGCTTGTTCTTAATTTCTCTTCTTTGTTTGATGTTTTAAGTTAATAGGGTAATACCAGACTAATTGTTAAAATTGCTTACACGAGTTTGTGTGTATGTTTTCAGTCAGTTCTTCTTTACATGCTTATTTGTGCCGTCATTCATTGTCTTGTTCAGTTTTGCATGTAGACATTGAATCTTTATCTAATTTACCTTAAAGAAGATACTTCATCTATTCATCTTTTTGTTATTATAGAAAATAGCAGGATGCATTTGATCAAAGTTTGGCATATTTCAGTACTTGTTCTCATCTTTGATACTGTTCAAGTAAAAGATTTCAAATAAAAACAAGAGTTATTAGAAAGTAAGCCTTTATAATGTATCATAAATATTGCATGATGAACCACCATAGCTTTATTTGAAGGTAATTTTTTGACACATTTCTTTTATCAGTAAATTCTGGCCTCCCAAAAAAGAAATAGAAACTTCTTTGAAGATATCTATGTTTTAATTGTTATGGAAAATAAATATGTAACATGTCCAAATTGACAGAAATAATGTGGAACTTTAGTGGGTCTCTAATTGTGCCTTCCTATTTACAGGAAATAATTCTCCAATGTCATTTGATTTCTGATTGTTTAAGAATGTGTTTATTTCAGTATTGTCCTGAAGATATGCTACCTCCTCTGAAGGATCTTCCGCCTATGGACCCAGCCTTCTTGGAGCTTTCAACCGTCTTTTGCGACCAAATCATGAGTAAGTCCTACTTAGTCTAAAAACAACAACTCTTGATTGTTAAACAGTGTACAAAAGCAGTGAATGGGTTGAAGTGTCATTATATATTTTAAGATTTTGGTATAAAATCTATTTTGTTATTATGATAATCATGAAGTTCTAACTTTCTGTACCATTTGCCCTTGACAGTGAGAAACCACCCTAATCCTGTGGACGTCAGGAACCGAGAGCAGTGTGTCCATGATTTGGAGTACTACATCAGACAGTACGCCTTCCCAGAGGCCCAGTTGTCCCTCTTCGGTTCATCAGTAAATGGCTTTGGCTTCAGGAACAGTGACCTGGACATCTGCCTCACCTTCAGAACTGCAAAGACGTCGAAGGTAAGTTGTCAGAATCTCAGAATGTTTTGATAGTCAGCTTTTTCGTGAAAGTTTAGTAAAGCATTCATGAAGTGAGTATTGGTCCAACCAGCATGCCTTCCCAGATCCCAAGTTGTCCCTCTTCGGTTCATCAGGAAATGGCTTTGGCTTCAGGAACAGTGACCTGGACATCTGCCTCACCTTCAGAACTGCAAAGACTTCAAAAGTAAATCATCAGAATCTCTCAGATTGTGTTAGTCAGTTTTTTTTGGTGAAATTTAGGTTGAGTATTACTTCAGACAGCATACCTTCCTGGAGATCAAGTTAGCTCACTAAGTTCATTAGGAAATGGCTTTAGCTTCAGGAACAGTGACCTGGACATCTGCCTCACCTTCAGAACTGCAAAGACGTCCAAACTAAGTCTCTCAGATTTTGTACGTCATTTTTGTGGTGAGATTTAGGTAAAGGAGTGTATTCACGAAGCTGCATGGATAAGGACCTAACAATTGTCAACGAGACGGCGACGGCAACGATCCAGCGATGAAGGAAAATTATTTTAAATCTACAGGAGACGTGAACAAACAAACAAGTCCATGTAATCAACAAATAGTATAATAATTCCCTAAATTTATGTATCTTGTTCTTGATCATAGGACGTCGATGTCGCCTCCGTCGTTGAGCAGTTGGCGATGGCGCTCAAGCGAAACCGCAGTCTCTACAACATCGTGCCTATCCCGACGGCGAAGGTGCCGATCGTCAAGTTTGTTCACCGGCCGACCCGGTTGGAAGGTGACATCAGTCTGTACAACACGCTGGCCCAGTGCAATACCCGTCTGCTCTATACATACTCTCAGATTGATAGCCGTGTAAAGAGGCTGGGATACAGCATGAAGTTCCTGGCAAAGGTAAAGACAATTTAGGTTACGAAAGTAATATAATTAAATTGATTTTTGAAAAAGATGTACTTTTGAAAAGCTGGAAGTTTTTCCTGAAATTTGTGATAGTTCTCTTAGATAAGTTTCACTTGCCCAGCGTTATTATCATTTATCTAGCTTTGTACATACTACGAATTAGATGTGCACATGTGAAAAAACATGTGTATACACCATGAAGTCTCTGGCAAAAATATAAAGATAAGTTATCTTGTACAATCCTTTGGTATATGATGTAGCTTGAATGAGAGAATGCAAAGACGAGCAGTGTTTTCATCAATATCTTCACGTTTTCAGAAAAATGCATTCAGCATTGATAAGCTTTAAATATGTAATGCTTCCTTTCCAGTACAAAAACCTACCCTGAATATAATGGTCTGCTCAAATGACTGTTATTCAATTATTGTTCCTCTGCAGCTGAGTGAGGTAGTAAAAGTATTACAGCCTTTCGTTGTAATCATTTCCAGACAGAGTATGTCCTCCTATGCATTTTTAAAAACCATTCTCACAATCTTCTCAGTGCTGTTTATTCTTGTTTACATACTCCCTTCACCTTCCATTTATTTCCCACCACAGCTGTGTGACATTGGTGATGCTTCCAGAGAGTCTGTCCTATGCCTACACCCTATTCACAATATTTGCAGTGCTGTTTATTCCTCTTCACATACTCCCTTCACCTGATGTCAAACCTTACATTTATTTCCTGCTGCAGCTCTGTGACATTGGTTTATGTTTCCAGAGGGAGTCTGCCCTCCTATGCCTACATCCTCACAATCTTCTCAGAGCTGTTTAGTCTTGTACACATGTTTATTTTTGTTTACATGCTCCCTTCACTTTCCATTTATTTCCCACTACAGCTGTGTGATATAGGTGATGCTTCCAGAGGGAGTCTGTCCTCCAATTATACTACGTAATACCATTTCGGGATTACGTTCGTATGAGACCCCGTCAGTGCGCATGCGCTAATCCGCAATTCGTTGGTTACGCGTGCATTCTGAGCGAAAGGACACCTTTCGATCTCTAGAATATATGCAATTTTATCCGCGCAATCCCCGCTTTTTGAAGGTAACAAATCGTTTCTAGATTATATTTGATATACTCTCGTACTTTTGAGACGTTTATTTGTATCAAATCTCGTTTTCTTAGTGTTATTTTAGGCCGAATTTGATCGTCTCATAGAATGGATTGCAGCGCAGCTGCATATTCCCCATGCGTATATTAGGCTCAGCCTAGCGCCGGAGCCACGGGCTCTTACGGGGGGAGAGTTCCCCACTCTAGCGGCAAAGCTGCTGCCGACACAGTTGGCAAGAGTGGGCGGGGAAAGTTATCAAAGTCAGACTCGATGCCAAAGGCAATGATCGAGCGAGTCCGCCCCCCGTCTGCATGTTAGGCACAGCCTAGCGCAGGAGCCACGGGCTCTGACGGAGGTCGAGATTATCCTACTCTTGCGGCACAGTCGCCAAGAGTGGGTTTAGCTTTAGGAAAGTAGATCGTATTCAAACTCGAAACCAAAGGCTATGAGTAACCATGAGCGAGACAGGGAAATAGACTGGCTCTATTTTAAAGCCTTAAAGGGTAATCTGTGATTCCTTATCTCCGTTCAGTAATACTAGACTGGATATGGAAGCGCTATACTACTAGTGCTTAGTAGTACTGTAAGCGAGAATTATGCCTATGCAGACCTAATTGGCCGCTGCCGAGGCTACGGCTGCTCACACCCATCCGCTGCCCCACGGGGGTTAGCGCGCGTCGAAGATAAATATCTATTTTGAGCTATTATGAATGACATACCGCCCACCGGGCTTATAAGTTGGTACATTTCAGGCAAACCTGATCAATTTGTCATTCTATCGCCGCAAAATTTGCAATGGCAATTCGCATTGGATATATTTGAGAATCTACTGTATTTTATTGAATAAGAAGTAGTTTGTCTACTCTTTACTTTATGTCGCACCTAATATTAGAGGTGACAGTGACACTGTTTCTTGAAGATTCTCCGCTAATTATCCAGATACAAGCAAGTGCATAGAGAATACAACTGAACTTGATATTGTCAGTCTGATTAAAGAGTCATTAATATACAGATATAAAGCCACGAATGTCGTGACTCGAATTTATAGAATACAAATATGTATCTATCCTATTATTAACGTCGACAATGGGCGCCAATGCTTATATTATAAATCCCTTTTAGCGAAGTTAATGACTCCTTTCTTAAACAAAATGGAAATTATCTATGTTTCCCTTCGGCTTCAATCTTGGAGCCAAAGGCTGCCTATGACTATATGACTTGTATGAGTGAGACGCTCCATTTATATGGGCGGTGTACTGATACACATCGATTAGATGGCCCTATATTATAGGCATTGAATTGCTAAGCCAATAGCAATTTATACTTATAACTCGAATATCTGCAATAAGAAATAATGCACCCTGACTTGAATGCAAGGTTTACATACTTTGCAACGTACATTTCATGCTATATGAGCATGAGAGGTAATTTAAATACCGCCTCGCCATCCCCACCGGGGACGTACATGACTATCGACTATAACCCACTATTTATGCGATCGGAATATCCGCTTGGGCTCGTAGAGCCCAGCCCACTGCCGGCCGTGTAGTCCAGGCCTATGTCAGGAGTGTAGTGATCGCAGAATAGCCCCTGTGTTAGGGTACACTCAGAAAGGAGGGACTGACTATACCTCCACACGCTCAATCGTGACAGGCTAAAGTTAAGCCAGTCTCAAATGCTAGTGCCTGGTGCAAAGAGTGAGCCCGTAGGCCAACATGCAGAGGAGTAAATAGAACTCCAAATTCAGACAAGGCAAGTGGATTACTCTGAATGTATTCAATGAACTCATTTTGTCTATAATGCTAATATTTAATATTTGTAATAATCCCAAGTTTTTGGGTCGATTGAGGTTGTCAGAAAACTGGCTAGAATTACGGACCTTAATGTTATTAGGCCTGTCATGGGATGCTATGAGTTTCCGGCGTGGAAATAATTCAATCCCTACATGAACGCGCAATATAGAAGGCGTCACATGTGATGCTGAATGCACACACAAGTTTATTAGTAGCCTCTAGTCTATAAATAATTGAATGGTATTGAGCCCTGCCAAGATATAAGTGGGCGAATTCATATCTAATATTTGTATTACTATTAGACCAATAAAGAATGGGGTACGCCTTAATTCTCAAGGACTCTTTCTGAGTTGACTATTTTCATGTCATTGACATGCATATTCCATACGGGCTACATGCATGCACATGGTGCTGGACTGTGTATTCCCTGAAAATTGTCTAGCAATCTCCGTGACGCATATTGTATATTGTCGAACTACCCATGAAGATAATTTATACCTCGGATTGAATTACTATTATTTATGCTGACAATTCTAGCCCTACTCTATGGCCCTGGTACATCATACTAAATTAAGTCGGGTCAGGATATCTGGATGATACAATCCTGATTATTGGAGTGGATTAAAACAACTCAAGGGAGCTATTAAGCTACTTCTGACATTCTTGTGCATCTTGGGTTTTATTCACCCTGGGAAATCAGCACCCATCCCACTAAAAAAATAAAAAATAAATAAAAACAAAAATTAAAAAAAATAAATAAATATTAAAAAAAAAAAATAAATAAATAAAATAAATTATATTCATTGACTTCATTTTGAATATAGAACTATGATATTTAGACCTTTATAATGCAAAGCGCTCTAAATAGAATGCCTTTGAAAATATGCATTATCATTTCGGATCGCTCGATAAGGCATGGTGCCAAGGTTATCTGGAAGATCTTTTCGATTCTCCAGGCGAATGTGTGGACCTCTCGTCGATTGTCATCTATTTAGAGAGAGAGAATACATTTCTCCCAGTAAAGCGACATTCGATGTAAGTCATTATTTGTAAAATAATGATTATGTCTCGAGGGGAACTTCATTGGTTGGTTGTTCCCACCATGTGATATCTTTACTCGCCCCCATGAGAAGACCGAAACCGGAGCTCGAGTTGCGTCCATGCTAGTGGGAATGGCTGGGTGCTATTTTATCAATCGCAGTCTAATTATGCACAGGTTGCTGATAGAAATAGAATGGCCTATATCATAACTACATTTTACGGCATAAACTACCTTTAACGAACGGTAGCTGCTGGGTAATGTGACATTCTATCCTTTGTAATTAATGTGGACAATGTACATGTACTACCCCGTATTGATATGATTGATTTAAGCCGTCATATATAGCGACGAGGCAGCATACAGCATTCATTGCGAATTATGCACGAGTAAACATAATATTCAAAGATATGTTAGTTGCCCGTTTGATGGGAAAATAACTCAGAGGCAGACCGAATGTACAGGCACTTTAAGGTGCTGAATACATATTCATTCAGTGAAATTTGTCCCCAGAACTAGCCTTATTTGGGTGGATATATGTAAAATGAATTATTACCTAATTGGGGCATTCACTGTTGATTTGAGTTTCTCCATATTCCCATCCTTTGTTATCCTTAACATTTTGGGACAATCTGTATGATGAGATGCAGCTGGTCTGCTCATAGTTCTATCAGGCTTAATCAACTGAGGTGCCCTCCCCTGGAGATTGGTTTTAACCCAATAACCCATGCGACTAGACTTACTTGCTCAATCAATTGAATATGAGCCACGAGGCCTAGCTAGACTATCTATAGAGGAGGATGTATACACATTGTTGGGTTGCAGGCAGACTTTCGGAAAACGAAAGCTTGATCTCGGAGTCATTGATTGCTGGCATGCAGCACATTATCAGCATATCTGGTATTAGGCCCAGTAAATAAACACCCTCTTATGTCGTACGAGGATGTCTTTAATTACTCTCTCCTGAGGTTAAAGGAGGTTTAGGGGGTTATCATGGTTCTTCGCCTCACGCTTGACTTAGGCTATGATACTTTGCACACCTTTCTATATCGACCCAGGGGGTCTAGTCACTGAATTGTTTGTATTTTGGACATATAATAGTGCAGTGGACCTACCGAAAAGGATCTGGGGTATATGTGGAACTTCCACTATCTAATGAAGGCACACCCACTGAATAGGAGGCTCATGTAATTTAGTTACCTGCGATATCTCTTACGCAGAACAAAGACAATGGGGGTAACGGACAGTACTAGTACCTCACGCACATGTTAACTTGGCTAAAAAGCTGGAATAGATTTTGTAGAAAATATATTATTTTATATTTATATTGTTCCTATTGAGTTCTGGCCCAATGGGCAGGCTGGTCTACGGAAAGTATTCCTACGCTTAATATACATGAAATCAGTGAAGAACAGGAACATTTACTTCACAGGTGCACACACAGGAGCATAGAATGTACAGGTGCACTCATAAGTCCTTCATGGACACAAATGGACATGGCCAGGAGTGATTTCAAGACACCTCTAATGTCAGTTGGGCTAAAAGGTTTTGTCAGTAAAACGGTCCTGTTGTCTGCCGGCCATACCTACATTCAATAAATGTATTTGTACATTATATTGTTGTCAGGATCGGATGTACCTGCTGAGCTTCAAAATCTCATATGAACGTAATCCCGAAATGGTATTACGTAGTATAATTGAAAGATTAAACGAGAACTTGTTTGAGATTTAATCTCAATTATATAAGTAATAATAATGAGGGTTTACGTTCCCTCCCTTACCCTCCCTAATGTTGGGTCTTATTACTAATCACAGTTCTCGTTATCTTTCTGCCTTGGTTCAGCAGGCACATCCTCGGCTATCTACGAATATTGCGGATTAGCGCATGCGCACTGACAGGGTCTCATATGAACGTAAACCCTCATTATTATTACTTATATAATTGAGATTAAATCTCAAACAAGTTCTCGTTTAATCTTTCAATTATAGCACCCTCCTCACAATCTTCTCAGTGCTGTTAATTCCTCTTCACATACTCCCTTAATATAATGCCAAATTTTCCATTTATTTCCCACTACAGCTTTGTGATATAGGCGATGCTTCCAGAGGGAGTCTGCCCTCCTATGCCTACATCCTCCTCACAATCTTCTCAGAGCTGTTTAGTCTTGTACACATACTCCCTTCACTTTCCATTTATTTCCCACTACAGGTGTGTGACATTGGCGATGCTTCCAGAGGGAGTCTGTCCTCCTATGCCTACACCCTGCTCACAATCTTCTTCCTACAGCAGCGAGAGCCTCCCGTTCTCCCAGTGCTACAAGAGGTAAGTCAGACATCTGATTAAAAAACATGTGAAAGAATATAGTTTTACTAATATGGGATTATACAAATTTGGCCAAGAAACCGCCTACTAATTGATATATTTGCAAAATTATAAATTGATCTGTTGCGGATAGATATCACCAACGCGGAATTGCGCATACGCTACGTGCATTATTGACCATGTGCGTTCGCTATACGGACTTGTCCCCAGCTTGTCGATATCTCCAGTCCAGCGCTAGCGGCGCGGACAGGTGCGAACGGGCGGTGGATTTTTACATTTCACGGGCGGGTATTGGATTTCTTCCGATATTTCTGCATTTAACGCATCGATAGGTTCGGATTTTACCACACAAGCCCTTTTTAGATACTTGTTCAACAATATTGATCAATTATAAATGTTTTCCGTAACTTTCCCAAAACTGTTATTCATCATTAATTGTAAGATTGCACTTAATAAAAATGGATTATTGTTATTATTGTTATATCTATATTATTTGCTTGTGCAATTTTAGAGGAGCCATGTTGCATATTATTGGCAAATAATGCGAAGAAACAGTTCAGAATAAAATACATATTTGACAGTGATTCATCTTATAAATTTAGATATATAGATAATGTAATTAAATGTGATCTTATCATGAATTGCATTGCCTTTATTACATGTATCTTCTTGCCTTGATTCCTACAATTGATTAGTAAAGATGAGTTGTTAGGAATTTAGATTTGTTTGCTCTCGTTACATTTCAGATGTACTCTGGAGATAAACAGCCTGTGTTTGAAGTGGATGGCTGCAATGCCTGGTTCTTCAGTGATCTCAATCAAGTGGTGAGTTTTAAAACCTGTTTCGTACTTCAATTCTAGAAATCAACCCTTTTTCCTTGTGTGCCCCAGATAAACGGTTGCACCCCATAAACGGTTGCCCCCCAATTAGGATGCCCATGCAGTATACTACTGCCTGTATTGTCTACAGGGTTCACAGAGTTTCAGGCCTTGAAAGTAAGGGAAATTGTAAAATGATCTCTTTGGTCATGGAAAGTCATGGATCATTTCATCTGCATTTCTTCAGTACTGGAATACAACCAAATTGTTACAAAAAAGAACTGAAAGAAGTTTTATAACCTTGTTTATCGTGGTGAGAAGTCATGTTAAAGTCATGGAATTCTTGCTCGGAGGTCAGGGAAAGTCATGGGATTTTACTTAAAAGTAAGGTTATTACCCATATGAGAACAATGCTGTAGAAATAAAGTTACTTTGAAAAGGGATGTTATAAATGATGGTGATATTAATTTTTTAGTGACCTAGCCTCGTGTTTAGAGGGGCTATTTGCGAAACAAAGAGGCGGTTGGTGAGCATGGACAGTTACATACCACGGCATTGTTGGGAATTTTGAAAATTAGAACAATTTCATAGAAGCCTAAAATGAGATCTGTATTCATGTTTCTCAATCTAGACTCGTGTTTGGAGGGGCTACGGGCAGAACAAGGAGTCTGTCGGTGCGCTCTGGCTGGGCATGCTACGGTTCTACACCGAGGAGTTTGATTTCACCAAGTACGTGGTGAGCATCCGACGAAAGGGCCCGCTGACGCGCTTCGAGAAACTCTGGATGACTCCCCAGCGCGGCATCGCACTCGAGGACCCCTTCGATCTCGACCACAACCTCGGTGGGGCCGCCTCAAAGAAGAGTGAGTCCATTCTTAGATTGCCCATTTAAAGGGATCTAGTAAATTTGTTGTGCAAAAAATGGCAAAAAAATGTGCAAAAAATGTTTATATCTGTGATCTGACATGTCAACAAAGTTAATTATAGCACTCAGTTTGTTTGATGTGTTTTGCTGGATGTGTGTTTATACATCCCTGTTTATGTTTGTTTAAAAAAGTGAGCTTTCAAGATATTCCCCTGCAGATATGTACTACAGGTATTAGCTTTAAGGACTTTAGCCAGGTAAATGAAGCACGTTATTGCTGTCTTCAAGTATCGCATTTCTGAAGGATAAAGTAGTCATTCTAAATCATCTTCAGTACCTCAAATGTGGTTCTATATTCTAGAGCAGATTGTTTGAATCTATATAAAGTAGAGCAGCTTGGGCTAGTATGCTCCCCAGGTAGCTGAAATGGTGCGCAATGTAATTGTGCGGGTTTGAACTGTACCTGATTACCAAAGATAATAGTAATGCGCCTCTGAATAGAGTTTATAAATAGACGGTCCTCTATAAATACTATATATTATTATTATTCATATTTTTCTCTTTATTTTCCCCAGTGGCAATATACATCGTACAGGTCTTCCGCCATGCCAGAGATGTCTTTGGCACGCCATGCAGATTTTTCAATGGCCCCAGGCCTAATAGGGATGAAATTATGGTGAGCTCTACTTCTTGTATTAGCAACCACAATCAACTGATTATTCTGATTTTGGCATGAAGTGCAGGATGTACTAACACCCTACTCTTTTTGAGAAGTAGGCTTTTTTTTTGTGCGTGCATAGGGATAAAATTATGGTGAGCTCTTCTTCTGTATTAATAGCAACCACAATCAGCTGATTATTCTGATTTGGTTGTGAAGTTAACACCCTACTTTTTTTTTGAGAAGTAGACTAGGTTCCTTTGTGTGCATGAGATGTGTCTCAGGACACCCCGTGCATGTGAAGCATGGGGGGGGGGGGGGGGGGAGGCATGTTAACACGCAACATGAGTAAGCTTAAATTTCATGCATGGCAAAAGACAATTGAAAAGCACTCCAAATGCTTTCTGATTGCAGTCAAAATCAATGGCCAGTAGATTTTTAAAAAACAGTATTAGATAAAAATCTGACATAAAGGTTCACTTTTTTTAACTCGGTAAACGGTGTTCTCTTTCTATGAAACTGTCATACATCATTCAGAAGAATCTTACAATGATATTGGTATATGCATGATTGAAGTCTCAAATATTACTTTCAGAATAATAACGGATCACACTGTGACTAAACGAGATACATTTCAAAATCAATTTTCAGCGGTTCTTTTCCGATGTGGACGCGCTGACCGGGGGAGAAGCCCCGCCCAACGACAGAGGCTGCCGCATTTGTGGCAAGATCGGTCACTTCGTGAAGGACTGCCCGATCAAGAGAAGGGGACAAGATCGGAAAGAGAGCGAGAGGAGGGAACGTGAGAGCAGGGAGCGGTCGATGTCAAACGACAATGGTGAGTATATGCCAAACAATATGGATCATTCCAATACTTCCAAGGACAACTTAAGGAGAATTATTGGTTTTAATAGAGCGTTATCATGTTATAAAGAGTATAAAAAGATACAGGTACGCCCCAGATCAACTATGCACCCAATGTGATTTGAGCGCTTTTGAGCATATTTGAGCACGAGAAGCATTGAGTATTGAGAAGATCATTCACATTATGGCTTTCACCTACCGGGTTTCAAACTCAAAATCCCATTGATGGATTGAATGTATCTAGAAATCATGCTCGATAGCCAACTGATGCAGAAATTAAAGTGGAATGAAGAGACCCAACTTTACGATATATCTAAGATGTCTGCCTTTACAGGCAGCAATGTTTCCAGTATATTACCATTTATGACATAGTGTTTGGAAAGTGGCATTGCATCTAGAGCTGGCCCCTGTAACAATTTAATAGCACTTAGTTTTTCTCTCGGATAATGAAGAAATTAAAATCTAGACTGTTTTTTTTTTTTTTCTCCCACCAAACTAATGACGAAGGTTATCACTTAAAGGGACAGATCCACTTTTACAAAACGTCTGAACAGCTTTCAGTTGACGGATGGGGATCAATGTAACACGCAAAAAAAAAATCAGAGCGAACAGCCCTCTAATTTGGATTCTAGGAATGAAAAACGAATGCGTCCCTCTATTTAAACTATATATCGGTCAATAAAGGAGTTCAACTGATTTAGCATAATATTACAACAATATAGTACTAATTCTCATAAAGGTATTGTGAAGCTGACATTTGTTAACGTATGTCACGGAAAAAGATCTCAAAAAGAAAGAATATATAATTACATGTAGTCAGTTTAAGCGAAGTTTGGGTTTTTTGCTTGGTAAACGCTCACACATTAGTACTTATGCGCGGCTCACGTAGCTAGCGGGGGTCACGTAGGGGTCATGCATACCGATCTGGCACTCCGTGAAATCTATGTACGAACTTACTCACCGGCCAAAAATACGTATGTACATAATTAACCGACGTCCCTCAGTTTATTCAGTTTTAGGTCTATAACTCCACGGAAAAGAGATTTCAAGCCCTAATTTTTTCAGGCATGCTATTAAATGACATTTCCTTTCATATAAGACAATAACCTCGCAACTTTTGAATTTTGGCTTGCAAAAGTGGATCTCTCCCTTTAATGTACTTGTATGTCCTTTATCAAAATAAACCCTTAATCCCTTTTGTTATGCCAGAATCAAACAGTCTTGAAGAGGTTAATATTTCATCAAATGATTTGCCTTTTTTTGTCTTCATGTAAATACAGATGCATTAGCTGGTTCCCCAGGTGCACAGAGGACCATGCATCTAGCAGACTCCCCTCTTGCCCGGGGCAAGCACCCGATGGACTCGCCGCAGCGCCCAGGCATGCACCCTTCAGATTCTTCCCCTCAACTCAAGGCCAAGCAGCTGGCAGAAGCAACCAACAAAAGAGGCAGGAATGTCGGTGATATGCCCCACGCAGAATCCTCTCCCAATTTGAGGGGTAAGCAGCTCTGGGAGTCACCCAACCAGAGGGGTATAGCAATTCCGGGCTCGTCTCCTCAATCGAGCGGCAAATATCAGATGGGTTCACCTCAGCAGAGGGGTATGGGCCATCTAGCATCGTCACCACAACTTAGGGGCAAACAGCTAGCAGAGTCACCGAGCCAAAGCGGCGTGGGCCATCTAGAATCTTCCCCACAAGTTAGGGGCAAGCAGCTAGCGGAGTCACCCAGCCAAAGGGGTAATCATCTAGCAGAATCACCCCAACAGCGTGGGGCCATGGGCCATCCCGAGTCATCCCCCCATCTCATCAAGAGCAAGAATGCTGCGGATTCACCCAACCAAAGGGGCAAACAGGCATCTGATAAACCTCATGGAGGCAGCACGCGCCAACAGGAAGCATCTCCACACCCCAAAGGCAAACATCAAGAGTTGTCACATCAGAGGGGCGTGAATCTGCCTGAATCTCCCCAGGCTAGGGGGAAGGGGGATAAATCCGTCACAGGGGGTGCGCACCCATCAGAATCGTCTCCACACCCGAAGGAAAAGCGGATGGAGGAGAAACAGAAAGACTCTCCAAAGACAAAACCATCAGAGACCAAGCACAAGGTAAGCACCAATTCTGGACAATAGCAGATGCATGTTAAACATTAATCAAGAAAATAGTATTTATAATAAAAACCTTGCAGGGCAAAATGTCAAAACTGGGAGCAAATTAGCAACAAATTTTGTAAAGGCAGTTTTTTTCTGTCAAACTTGTCCGTGAGATACCTGTTCCTTTCGTCAAATGAATCCAGCTCAAAATCAAAACCCATTGCAACTCTGGATGGTGAGAAACCAGCCAATAAAGTTGCAAGACAGTTATATCCTGCATAGCCAATTCCTGTGAAATTTAAAATTATACTTAACATGTGTATTTCATGATTTTTTCAGAATGCTAGCAATGATTCGGGCAAGGCGAAGAAACAATCTGCCAAGTCGAATGAATTGAGCTCAAAGTCGAAAGCCGCTTCAGCTCAGGGCGCGGAGAAACCAGCAAAGAATGTTGCCAGGCAGTTATATCCCGCCAAACCAATCCCTGTTCCCGTTGCCAAAGAGGAGGATACTAAAAATGGAGCGCCAGCTACAACAGCGCCACCTGCTGGTCAGAAGGAGAAAGGTGCCAAAAAGGTGAGATACGGCTCTTAACAAAGAAATAATGAATTTGTTGTGATGTACGCATGCCAATCACACTTGTACACACTTGTACAAACATTATTTCCGGAAATTAAAAATCATGATTGGCTATGGAAGCGACTAACACACTAAGTAAATATTATATTGTACCAATTCAGAAAAGAAGAATACATTATGTGGCAAAAGTTAAGCCTTTAATTTGATCACATTTACATACATTTTTTTAAAAATTCACAATGAATCTCTACTTGAAAGCAAGGGCATGCACTAATCACATATAACTGCACTTGATAATAAATTCATATTTATTTAGGCATGGTTTTATAATCATTTCTTCATCTACACTTTCGCATGTCATACACTGGTTTCTATGGCTGCACTACATCTTTCACTTTTATTTTTTATAGCAGTAGGTTAAAAAAAAGTCTTAAAATATACAACGTAAGAATCTGGCTATAAGCATACAAATATGAGTGACAACTGATTAGATCTATGACACTCAGGAAATTTCACTAAGAAAGTTGTCACTCGTTTTTGTAAATCATCATGCTTGAAGGCTTATTTCGTTTAAATGACATATATTGAGACTCGTTTTTTTGTTTCACCTATGCTATTTCTGCCTTTTGTTTTTTTAAATAGAGTTTTAGATTTGAGACCTAAAATATATCTTGTCAGTTTCCTCGAACTGGAGCTCTCTAATTTTTTCTTTTACAATAGTATAGTTCACTGTCAAATGTTTGCTTTGAAAGAAAGTGTAACCTGTCTTAAATAAAGCAAATAGACTTTATCTGGTGTTGGCAACACATCTAGATAACCCTGTTACATCAATTTGATTTTGGTGTAACATGCATTTGGCAGTCAAGTATTTACCCGAGTGATTTAATAACCAGATCTTAGTCATACTGCCATAGCCTTTATGAAGTGCTAGCAACCCGACTATCAACTTCAGTTTTTAAATCGCTCTGAACAGGCTAAAAATTACCATACAGTAGTTGAGGAACGCTTAACTTTTTCTGCATACTAATACTAACGTCATCCCATTTCATTCATCACTATTCGTTCTCACAGGGCACCAAGAATAACAAGGCCTCCCTCCCCACACAGGTCCCACACGACCCACACCAGAAAGTAGGGGACCCCTCTCACTCCCCAAACGACCAATTGGATAGGGGTTCTAATCCCAAGGGGTTACTCTCACTGGAGGCTCACTGGGAGCAGGATTCTTTGACTAATTTACAATCGGGTGTAGATCGGTATAGCCGTGACTCCAAGGGAACGATGCTTGAAAAAGACAAGCATCCATTGACAGAAACAGAAAGGGGACATAATGTGAAAGATGGGTACCACCCTGTCCATCAGCAGCACGAGCAGCAGCATCATCTTCACATTCAACATCCCCCCCGCCAACAACATCATCCCCAAAATCAACCTCACCAGCACCAACATCATCCAAACGATCAACACCATCATCCCCAACATCAACCCCATCACCAACATCATCCGCCACACCTACACCATCAAAACATTCCCAACACGCAGAAACAAGCTGACAATCAGTCGGGTGAAAAACGCAAGAAAGAAAGAAATCTGGATGGAACGGCACGAGATAATAAAATAGATTCTGAACTCTCCAGTGCCCCTCCCAACCCCCCTTCAGTTGGTGGTGATATGCCCCCTCTGCCCCCCTTCCCGCCCCCACCCTCCCTGTCCATGGGGTTCCCCCACGAGCCCCCATTTCCGGGTCCCCAGGCCCCCCTCAATGACCCCTCGCACCCTCTCCAGGACAAGCACGGGATGTCGCAAGAATTACCGGTGAGTGTTGCCTGCTGACCGATCAGAAGTTCAATTGAAAATGACGGCTCTACCTACAAATTTGTTAATTTACCTATGTAATACAGTGGAACCTCGTTATAACGAGTTCCTTGGGACCATGAAAATTACCTTGTTATATCAGGTTTCTCATTATATCAGGGTAAAAAAACAAAGAAATATAAAGAGCTGGGACCAGCACAATTACCTTGTTATATCAGAGCTCTTTATAACGAGGTTCCACTGTACCCCCAAACAAAGGTTTTCACTGCTAAACATTTCACTACAATAACAATTAGTGCATCAGTCATTATTTGTGTTATTTCTGATTAAAATGGATTAGGATCTTTAGCCAAAATAGCCTGTATTGTAAGTATGTCCCAATCTAGACAAAGTCAACTACAAGTACTAGAGATATTATGGTCACAATCTATAATTCAATGATTTTCTTTTCTACACCATCTTTCTTGTAGTCATTCTTGATAGAAATAGTAGTAAAAAAACATATTACGCATCTCACGCCATCTGAATTATTCTTCTAGTATTTTTTGTTGTTTCTAATCTTTCTATTCATTATTGGGTTGGAGCATATTCCGTAATTTGGTCAATATATTTGTAAACATTGATCTGAAGTCGAGTTGAACCTTTTGCCTACTGGAACCTGTTGGGCCCTGTATTAAATCTGTGAGAATGGCAAAATGAAGTAGAGAGTGGGTTAATTCTGATATATTTTGGTTTTGGTTTGCTGACAGAGTTCGATGTATGAGCAGCACAGTCAGCAGCATCAGGAGCAGCAGCTCCAGGCCCTGTTCCAGATTATAGGGAAGACGCCCCCACGGGGTTCCTTGTCTCACGGCCAGGTCAGTATCTACATGGTAACTTGCAGCCTCGGGGGGGGGGGGGGGGGGGAGGGGGGGGGGGGGTGTTTTACAAAAATTCTCTATAAGTTTAACTTAATTTCTAAGATGGACCTAAATCTATGGAAAGCTGTTGGTTGCTATGTACAATGTATCATATCATTTCAAAATACAACATTAACTTGGATGAAAGGTCACATATATATATGTTTTGTCATTAATTAAATTTGCAATTTGTGCTTATGAATGTGTTTTATTCTAAGGCTTAAAGGGATCTAGAAACTTTGTTGACATGTGCAAAAAGTGATGAATGATTGATACAATGTATAGTGTTGTTATCTGATATGTCCACTGGGTATTGTGTGAAAATTTCAAGTTAAATGAACGTTAAATGGCCGAGAAATGAGCAAAAATGCAAAGTGATGTCACTGACTCATTGCACTGACTTTGTATTCGGTTTCGATGATCCAGTGGATAATTGAACATCGTAACACTTCAATCGTAAATATCTTTTTAATGAAAGGGAAATTCAAAAAACCGAAACCTGTCCCATGCTGTTTTTGTTAATACGAACACAACAAGATATGAGAGAACCGCTAGAATTCCAATTGGATTTTGAGGATTTGGACAATGTTACTAAGTCCCTTTAACCCTAATCAGGCCTGGTAATTTTTTACAAAAGTATTGGTTCCTATGATTATAATTTTTCTTATTATATATCTGAACTGTTGATTTCAAGTACCATAACATGACATTTTAATTTTCTATTTGATTTTTAAATATTTTGTATTTGTTTCCATTGTAAAGGCCCCCACCCAAGGTCCCATGCTGAGGCCACCCACCGTCCCTTCCAATGCGCAGACTCTGGATGAGATTGAGCAGCAGCTCAAGACCAAAGAGCGCCAGCAGACAGGAGGTCCCCCGAAGCTTCCACCTGGAGCCAAGTCCCTGGAGCAGCTAGAGCAGCAGAATCGGCAAGACGAGTTCTTCAAGGCAAGGGAACATCAGCAACAACAGCACCAGCAAGGACACTCTCCACAAAATCAACAGCAACACCGACAGACAGGAAATCAGCAGCAACCTTACCAGAAAGGGAGTCACCAGCAGCAATCCCAGCAGCATCAGGTACCGCCACAGCAATATCATCCACAAGCCAGTCAACACCAACATCCACAAGACTCCTCGCAATTTCAGGCAGATAGAGCCATCAGACCTCCGCAGCGAACGCGTTATGGCAGTGGAGGGCAGGATGGCCAATATCAAGGCGAGCTGTTGCCTCAGCAGCAGCAGCAGCAGCATCTCCAAAATCAGTCGCATCCGATTCCCATTGCATCACAGAGAAGACCAAGCAATGAGAGGCATCTGCATCAGCAGCAGCAGCAGCAGCAACTGAGCCACCAAGGTTGGGGAAGTCCGCTCCAGACAACCCCACCATCACCACACGGGATGGATCACAGACACCAGGCGGCATTTGCCTCTCCCCCTCGACGCCAGCGCTGGGGTAGCGGCGGCACGTCCATGCCGCTTGGGAACATAGGCCCCTCACCGCCTCACAATCTGCTGCAGTCGCCACCCGGTGCCTCAACGCCGCCTCTCCTGCCCCAATTTGGACAGAGTCCCTTCGGTCCAGACATGATAGTCGACCCCAGACAGAGCAGCCATCAGATGAGGTCGCCACCGCACCACAATGTCTCCCACAGACCAATGGTTGCAGGGAACATGACGTCCATCTGGGGCCAGCAACAGGAAGCAGGGCAGAATCCCTGGCCACAGCAGATCAACCCAGACCAGAACAGGCAACACCAGCAGCAGCGAGATTCATGGCCTCAGCATGTTGGTCAACAGAACAGAAATCAGCAGCAGCAGCAGGTGCAGCATGGAGAGCCCCAGGCCGCATTGGCTGACAGCCCCAGGAGTCCCCCCATGGATCCAGGCAGCATCATTCCTGCAGAAGCTCAGAGGCAGTTCCAGAACATGTTTGGCCAAGCACAAAGCAAGTGAGTTAAAAGAATATTAATTTCAAATTACTGTAAGAATGAATATTTTGGGTCTTTCACATATGTTTTTTTTACCATGGTCATGATGTTAACCTGTCAGCCAGGACGCTGCCCGAGCCCATCCCATAGCTCAAACCCTGCAGGTTGAACCCGGGAACCCAGCCCGGATCACAGGCTTAACGGCATAGCTACCACGTCATCAATTGTCACTACACATCACTACCACACATTTCGCAAGTATTCAATGTGTCAATGTTTGTCTGTTTTTTCTTTTCTTATCTGCAGCTCTCAAGCATTCCACTACAGTCCGTTTGGGCTGAACCCCAATCTTCCGAGGTCGAGCCATTCGTCACAGTCTCCGGTGCACAACCTTCAAGGACAAACGCTTCATCAGCAACAGCAACAGCAACAACATCTGCCACACCACCACAACCAGCAGCAACAACAACTGCACCACCACCATCCCCACCACCAATACAACCAGGGTGAACCCCAGTGGCAGCAACAGCAAGAGTTGCAGCAACATATCGGTCCCAATATGTCCACCGCGATGATGACGTCGTCAGCAGTCGGCGGTCCAATCATGAGCACGACTCTCTCGCAGCAGAGTAGCGAGTTGCCGGGTTCTAGAAATCTTCCGATGCCACGATAAGAATGAAGAAATTCAGAAAAATAGATTAAGTTTCCAAATTTGAATGAAATTTATTCCTCAATTAGAAGGTTACTAGCTTGTGTGACTAGGTCCTTGACTAGTTTGGTAAAAAAAAAAAAAACAACTTGCCCTGTTCTGATTCTTCTATAATGTTGTTTTATATGAACCCAGGGATAAATATTTTCCTTTCGTGAGTTTTTAGTCCTTTGATATTTTGCTTTTTAATTTCATGTCTTTCATAATTCATGTTATTTTTAGACATAATGTTTGCTTTTAGAATAGAATATTGATGTCAGACATTTTTGGCAGTTTCTGCATAATAGGGTTTTCTTAACATTACAAGGAGCTATGTTGAAATAATGGAGACTGTCAAATATTGTACTAGATTAGTTTTCTCTTAATTTGTATATGTGTTTCTGTTTGATTTTGGCCCACCCCATTCTAACTTTGGGGAACCAGAAGTGACAATTATTGATTTGACTTGCCTGAAATGGTCATCAAGACAAAAAAGGTTCATTTTTAGTCATAGTTATGCCTATGGGGATGAATCTTAACAATTGGTGAAGTTAAATTGGTAAGAAAAACATGCTCATATTATGTGATGGCAAACAGGCATTGTGACACTTCGTCATAATCTGCTTTGCATTTTTGTGCAATTTGTGTCGAGTCATTGTCTGTTGATGAGGTTCTTTTCTGGCAGTATTTTATTTTTGTTTCAGGTGGTGACGAATGAATACATCTTTCCCTAAATAAAAAGAAACAACTCACGGATATCCAGTGCCCCTGAAGCAAATGTACATGCACATGATTGCAAATGTGCTCTTTAAATTTTTACTTTGAGTGAAGAAAGAGTACAGTGGAACATCTTATGTGGAACGTGATATAGGGAGGATTTAACAGTTCCAGGTTCTATGTATTTTATCATTTTAAGCCGGGATACAACTAGGTTAATTCAATGGGCCGAGGGTGCTCGTTATAGTGAGTTATCGCTGTAGTAGAACAGTACAATGTATCACAGAGTTAAATGTTCTATTGATCGACCACACTGAGAGTAGCTCTTAAATTTCAGCCAGGTACATAACATTTGGAGTTGATGATGTGCATGATGTGTTTTATCTCTTTCGTGGAGTTATGTGCTATTATATTGATTAACCAGGAAGTTTACTTGAAAATTGCATTACTCAGACTTGCTATACCAGTTATATCCTAGAATACATGTAAGTGCACTTCATGAAATTCAGTGAAAAAATGTGTGTATTATTCAGAGTTGATACAGTGGAACCTTGTTATAATGAGCTCTGATGTACCCAAAACCCTCTTATAAGAAGGTAATTTTTGCTGGCCCCAGCTCTCTATAGTTCCTTTGATTACTTGTATATCACATTATTCGGAGTTGCTATATCAGTTATATCTTAGAATAAGTGCACTTCTTGAATTTCAGTGAAGAAAATCGTATATTATTCAGAGTTGATACAGTGGAACCTTGTTATAACGAGCTCTGATGTACCAAAACCCTATTATAACAAGGTAATTTTTGCTGGTCCTAGCTCTGTATCTTCTGTTTGTTTTTACCCTAATAAAGTGAGATGTGTAATAGCAAGGTAACATTCCTTGTTGTATACAGCAAGGTTCCATTGTATGATTCATGTACATTGATAAATAATGGACAGAACAAACAGAATACATTGCAAAAAGAAAGATTTATATTGTACAAGATTAGTGTGCTATTGATAATCCAGAATATTGTATAAAATATGCATCTTTACTTCAATTTCTGTCATCGTTAGAAGATAAAGATTACATTTTACCATCATTACGCTAAAAAAGGGCGGAGGGGCAGAGGGAATATGATTTCACTGGGACCTGTCACAAAAAGATTAGTAATTAATATTACAATAAATTTTGATAAATTAGTTCATTGTACGATCAATTTATCGGATGATTAATCACAAAACATGTCAGTGTTGAGCCTCCTATAATTATTTTTAGAATTCTTGATTTAATTACACCCAAAATTGTATCAATATGGAGATGAATTTGCTGCAATTAATACATTGTTTATTTTACATTACGGTCAAACCCATTTTAGCTGCCACCCGTCTGTACAAGTCAACCTGCCTATAGTGGCCACCTAGAAATACTGGTCCCAGAAATACTCTCGTCTTTGGTGTATACATGTCTATGGTGATTGCGTGTTATATAGCAGAATAAACAAAGTCTAGAAGGGTTTGCACATAAGTTTATCCATTCAGGACCGGCCCCATAATGTGGTGTACATGAAGAATGAAGTACATGAAGATTGCATGAAGAATACATGTTATACCGAAACAAACAGTCTTAAAATGGGTAATAAACAGATTTTCGTTTCTTTGAAATAAACTGCAATAACACTTCCATTGCGATAGCAAAACAGTATATATTTTTGTTTTCTTCAAAATATTTGTTTTTGCAGCTGATGTCCGATAATCAGGTTGCAATCAACATTTTGTTGTTGATCCTATCAAAAATTGAAAATATGAAGTGTAAAATGTGGTAAATGATGATCAAGGTTATATGCAAATTATTGGTTGAATAATCAGTGGCCTAGTAAAACGATGTAAATCCGAAAAGCCGCCAAAGTTTGCTGATCTGCAATGCTAGTAATATACCATGTCTTTTATTGTCATCATAATGTTACCGCTTTGTTTACTCTTGAGGAAAGTATGATGTTCACACATTAATACTGCATGAAATACTATTATTCGGAATCTCAAAGCAGATCTGCATTATACAGAGAAAACCTAATAGATTTTTGAAAAGGAAATCATATAGCCAATAGGTGTAGATTAACTAGTTATTTTAGTTTTTTAAACATTTTTCTAATGGTGTATTTGGGTAATTTGTGTTTTGGGTGTGGAGTGTACAAAATTTGATGTAGTTTTAATTTCAGACAGGTTTTATGTCAGAATTTCCCATTTTCTGTTGTATAATGGATATAAACGTACTTGCAAAATAAGCAAATGTCCTGTTTTATATCAGACATGTATAATTCTGCTTTTTAATTTATATTACAATGCAGATAGATTATTTGCTTGCTCTCTTTACAAGAGATTTTTAATTTATGCAATAAGACATGCTGTTGTGTATAAGTAATCGGAGTCTCTCTTTTTCAGTTTTTACACTGTATTTACAATGATGGGACATTAACAAATTGTTTGAATATTAGTACTTTTTTCATTCTTTTCATTTGATATGAATACCTTCTTTCTCGTAAACAGAAGGGACACACCTTTTTCATAAATTGTATGCGCCATTTTTATTTGAATGTATTTTCTGTATCAATGACCATGGGCACAGAGATATGTATAACAACTATAGGTGGTTTTAATAGCATTGGTACTGAGAAGCCCTATGGTCATTTATTCCAATAAGCAAGCTTAGTCAACTGATTTGTAACAATCAAAAGAAAACATGATCATTTTTAAAAAGTAAACTTACATCACAATGTGTGCTTATTTCTCTGCGTCATTTTCCTTTTTTTTAATCACATCTTTCTTTTCCTCATCCCTATAATTCAAAATATTTTCTTCACTTTTTCTAAAATTGGTACTTCCCCCCTGCTCTTGACATGGATATAACATACTTTACTATAAAAATTATATTATTACACATTGTTATTCTATGTGAACTACCTGCCAACCCAACAAATAAATCTCGCCACTCAAAATTTCTAATTTCATCCAACTTAAAAAGTTTGCACTAAAGTTTCCCATATCTTTCCAACTTACCAACAAAATAAAAATAAATGTGTGTACGTTTCTGTTTCCTGTTTACAAAAAGAACATGAATTATCCCCAACAAAACCAAATCTATCAAGCTGCTCATTAGATTATATGGCTCATTCCGAAAATAATCGAAATTGAAATTACTTCAGATCTATTGTTAACCGTTAATTACACACTCGAAATAGTTCAATATTTGCAGTGTGATTTCAATAAAATAATAACAAATACATAATCATTTGAAAAAGGGAAATTAGCGAAAACTTCAGTCAATTACCAAATAAATATGCCACACACTGTGCAAAGGATTTTAAACCACAAAATGTATCATTGTATTAAACATCGCGTGACTGTCTCTGGCTAGTTTAGTGAAATCTTTACATGTTGACTTTTTTGTTTGGTATCACACACTGCAAAAAATGCCTATAATTGCAGATTGATTTCAACAAATAATATAAGGGCTCCTCAAATATATATAAAGTACATTTATTATTATTAGCGGGGCCTTCAAAAATTACAACAAGTCTGACGATTTTGTTTTATTTTTACCACTAGGTGTATCACCTTCATTACACATCGCGTGACTGCCTGTAATTAGTTTTGTGAAATGTTCACTAAATATATAGACTTTTCGTGTTTAGTATCGCTGATATTCGTTAATCACACACACCAAAACAAAGGTTTACAGTTATTTGCAGATTGATTTTTAAAAAAGAAACAAACGGGGGCGTGCAAATTGATCGCACATTCAAACTACTTTAATACTTATCAAAAAGTTTAATTTTAGATAAAGATAATGACAACATTATAAAAGCGCACATCTTCTTCTATCGTCGATACGAAACACGAAAAGTCAATTTATTCAGTGAATAATTCACAAAACCCAATCAGGACCAGTCCCCAAAATACTATGGCTTAGGGTATATGGAGAATACGTGTAACATCAAATTCAATTAGTCCGGAACGGGTCAAAACACCTCATAGCACAATACAAAATGACATACACTAATATGAACAATACATATATAAGGCCAAGTTTCTCAAGGATGAAGTGGAGTCCAAGAGCCATAGCCCTGAGTGACACCGCGATAATTTTCTGTGCCATCAGTTTTATTGTCAGAAATGAACATGTACTTCAGATCTATTGTTGACTATTAATTACACACTCGAATAGAAATAGTCCACTATTTGCAGTCTAAATAATACTAGATAATAACAAATACACAGTCTTATTACTGAAATAACACTGTGTAAAGGTTTTCGGTTTCGGTTTTCAGTATGTTTATTGTTCTTATTAAAGGACCTAAATAATACAACGTACTTTGAAAATAAACACAGTAGTGATTTAAGACTAGTTTTCTGATGCCAAATCTCACTTATAGCAGCCAGTTTACGCCCCACCCACATTTAGGGTCCGGAATCGGCAGCGTGATCGACATGTGATTGACAATTCATTGGCTTACGTCATGACGCGTCATCTACAGAATTTAGTTCATTAGTCCGTTCTTTAGGTGACGTCACATTTTGGCGATTTAAAAGGGGCGTTTCCAGGACAATTAGATATTGACTAATTACCCCAAAATTGATTGATTTCATGAGAAATGACTGCCAAATTCGTTTTCTTCGGGAAAAATTACATATAGAGAGCCGAATTGTGAAAATTAGGCCATCTAGACGCTGTAGTTCCTTTAAACATCGCGTGACTGAAATGTCTACTGAACATGTTGACTTTTCTTAGTTTCAGTTTCAGTTTCAGTTTATTTTTTCACTTCAACAGAGATATTACAATAATTACAAAATAGCAAATTTACAGAAAATAATAACATTAATTGAACAACAATAAATAAACAATATCGAAATTCAAAGAGTATTACATTTCATTGAACAAATATATATATATATATATATATATATATATACCCCATCGGTCAAAAAGCCCGAGCACACCCTTTGGTATAAACATCTTGTTTAATGCCTGACATCAAGTGTAATCAAACTTTTGGCCAGTACAAGTATATTTAGACTAATTATCTGGACATAAAATACTACAAAAATAAAATATAACAAAAGATAACTAACAACGGGTGCACTCAAACTTCCCACCGGCAGGGCACATTATATATTTACAGATTATTAATTTGTTTATCAATAATGTCTGAAGAAGTGGAGGGATCCACTGAAAAGCGTATTGCTTGTAAAATGTGAATCCCTCAGACAAAAATAGACGTATACAAATAATTGATTAAACAAGACAAAACAAAAACAGCAAACGAATCAAAATATCAATCTATTTTTTTTTTGACAAAAAACAAAAATTGCAAATGAAAGAAAAACAAAAATGTGTTTCTTCTTTGATTTGAAATGATACAAAAAGCAACAAATATAAAAATTGACATACTATACAAAAATGTATATAGCATATATAAACAAAATAAATGACAATAACAAAGACTATGAAGCGTCAGAGCAAAGTTATAAATCGCTGATCATAATCGCTGATTATTCATTAATCTTAAAACTTGATGTGTCTGGTGTAGGGTGCCCTCTTGTTGTAATCTCGTTAAACAGACGCTTCCCGAATGTGTGTATGTTTGCTCGCATCATATAATGTTATTATCATAACATGATAAATACATGTTGATAAAGTGATCCATTACCGTTATACGATTTGTCCAAATGTGACAGTAAAAGTAAACATTCCAGATAAGAAATTCATTGATGTTACAAAATATTGGAAATTACATTGGTTGAATGTGATAAATAGGCACTTCGCTCCACACATGACATATATTATTTCTCGATTTACATTGCATCGATCTAACCTCTCGTTGTAATCTCGTTAAACAGACGCTTCCCGGATGTGTGTATGTTTGCTCGCATCATATAATGTTATTATCATAACATGATAAATACATGTTGATAAAGTGATTCATTACCGTTATACGATCTGTCCAAATGTGACAGTAAAAGTAAACATTCCAGATAAGAAATTCATTGATGTTACAAAATATTGGAAATTACATTGGTTGAATGTGATTAATAGGCACTTCGCTCCACACATGACATATATTATTTCTCGATTTACATTGCATCGATCTAACCAAGGGTTACCCATTATAATTATTAGTCTGGCGCAAGATCTGTTTTCCAATCTTTTAACAAAGATTGGAAAACTGCTGTTCTTGGACCTCCGCCGACGGGCCACCGACCGAGGGCGTAAAATGTCCTCCCGCACACTAGATTCGCTTGACAGTCACTTACGGAAAATATTACAATGACACAAGAGCACTCGCGCATTCACATATTACACACACACACACACACACACACATACACATAAACAGTTTTTAAGCACACACATATACATACGGTACACGTTTACACACATTTACAAATAAACGCACACACATACACATCCACACACACACACACACACACACACACAAACGTCGGACAAACACACTCCAATTTGTTTGACTCTGAAATTGAATGACTCTAGTCAAAGTGATATCCTACAACTACAAGCAGGAATAAAAACTTGTCCTTTTAACGATGGTCAGCAATCATCAGTTATATTTAAATGGAATCCTGCTCTTGCAAATAATTTTATGTTGAATTTAGATGACAAGAACATTGTGGAAGTCTCAAAATTTATCGATGAAATATCAATTGACGAGTATCGTAATTCAGCGAAATTAGTTGATAGTATAGTTGATTTAGTAAAGAATATATACTTTGATTCTGCAAAAAAGTTTGGAATGTTACGTACAATAAAAAGGAATAGAAATAAATCCTCATTTAGATCATCTAAAGCGTGTATTAGGGAAAACCTTGGTTTAATGACGAATGTCAACATTTAAGAAGAGAATTCTTTCGATTGCGGAAGAAGAAAAAAAAATGCCTGGAACAGGCAACTAAAATTAGATTAGACTCAAAGCTCGCTGCGTTGCGAACAAAATATAAGACCTTGATAGCCAAATTGAAAGAAGAGCATGACAAAAAAACTCAAGAAAATTTTAGAAGTTTGAAGAAAAAAAACCCAGCTAAATTTTGGAAACTACTAAAGCAAGGCGAACAAAAAGGTAACACTGACGTTAAAGTATCGATAGAATCTTTTAAGGAATTTTTTGAAAATTTGAATAAGAAAAGTGAGCGCAATGAAAGTCAGAATCAATTTAATAATGTTGAATATCAGCAACAAAATAATGAAATAAATATTCCTTTTGTGGATAATGAGATTAAAAATCAAATTAAAAAATTGAAGAATAATACATCTTCTGGTAATGACTCTATTTTGAATGAGTTTATTAAACATAGCAATAATCAAATTATATCTTTAATAAGGAAAATGTTCAATGTAATATTAGACAGTGGGCACGTTCCTCAGGACTGGACTATCGGTGTTTTATGCCCAATTTATAAGAAGAAAAGATCAACGCATGATCCAGATAACTATCGACCGATTACTTTATTGAGTTGTTTAGGAAAGCTTTTTACTGCTGTATTGAATGAGCGGCTAACACAATACGTTGATGCCTATAATCTAATGGGAGAAGAACAGGCCGGTTTTCGTAAGAATTATTCTACGCTAGATCATACTTTTGTTTTTTACTCTTTAATTGACATTTATCTATCAGAAAAGAAAAGAATATACAGCGCTTTTGTTGATTATAGGAAAGCATTCGACTCTGTTGATAGAAATGTATTGTGGTATAAAATATTACGATACAACATTAATGGCAAAATCCTTGCACTGGTTCAAGATATGTATAATAACGCCAAGTCATAATATGACTTGGCGTTATTAGACATAATAGGCCCGTATTCACAAAGAAGGTTTGTACAGTCCATGTTCTAAACCCCGGTTTACATCTATGGAATGCCATTGTAAACTGATGGAGAGAGAATGTAAATTCCTTACTTGTTAACAATGTTGATGGTACACATTCTCTCTCCATCAGTTTACAATTGGCATTCCATAGATGTAAACCGGGGTTTAGACCATGGACTGTACAAACCTCCTTTGTGAATACGGGCCATTATGTCACATGTATGTTCGAAGTAACGCAGAACGTTCCGACCTATTTGAATGTAATGTAGGAGTAAGACAAGGTGATAACCTATCGCCCTTACTATTTGCAATGTTTATAAATGATTTTGAATCAACCTTACGAGAAAACTGAAATGGTGTCAATTTGCTCCCTCGTAACATTGAAAAGAAAGTACGTGATGAAGGCAGGGGCGGATCTAGCTTTTTGCTAAGGGGGGGGGGGGTGACCCAATGACGATGAGCATCGTCCACGAGCCGCGAAGCGGCGATTTTTTTGTTTTTTTTGAACCCCCGTAAGTGATGTTTTCCACATCACATTTTCACTTGGCAGCCCAAGGGGGGGGGGGGGGGGGGGGTTAAACCCCCTAAACCCCCCGTAGATCCGCCACTGGAAGGTGTAAATGTGTTTTTGAAATTGTTCACTCTTTTATATGCAGATGACACTATCATTTTTGCTGAGTCTAAAAATGATCTCCAAATTGCTTTAGATAATGTTAATAGATACTGTAACAAATGGTCCTTGAAAGTTAACATTAACAAAACTAAAGTGGTAATATTTTCCCGTGGAAAAATCAGGAAATTACCTGTTTTTCGTTTTGGAAATGACATTTTAGAAATAGTAGATGATTATGTATACCTTGGAACAACATTCAATTACAATAATCATTTTAAGAAGGCTCAAAATAAACAAATTATTCAAGCCCGAAAGGCGATGTTTAGTTTAAGAGCAAAATCAAAATCGCTTAGTTTACCAATAGATATTGAATTGGATCTTTTTGAAAAAACTTGTCAATCCTATTCTTTTATATGGAAGCGAAGTATGGGGTTGTGAGGAAAATTTAAAAGAAATTGAACACTTTCAAATTAGCTTTTATAAACTATTACTCAAAATTAATAAAAGTAGTGCAAATTGTATGGCATTTGGCGAGTTAGGAAAGCATAGTATTTTTAAGAATATCGAAATGAGAATGTTATTATTTTGGATAAGGATTGTTACAAGTAAAACTTCAAAGTTATCACACATTGTTTATGACATTATGAAAATGATGTTTGATCTTGATATATACCGTTCCCCTTGGTTAGTCAAGATAAAGAATTCAATAGATAAACTAGGATTGTCGTATCTTTGGGATAGCATAGAGAGCAAAGACCCAAAGTGGCTTGAATTGATAATAAAACAACGGTTAAATGACGTCTACTCTCAAAATTGGCATTATGAAGTAAATCGTAACTCACATTGTTTGAATTATCGCATCTTTAAACAAACATGTACTTTCGAAAAATGCCTCATGAAATTACCATTTAAGCATAGAGTAATACTTTGTAAATTTAGATGTGGAAATCATCGTCTGCCAATTGTTTCCGGTAGATATTCAAACGTGGATAGATCACAACGATTTTGTACTTTGTGCAATAATTCTAAACTTGGGGATGAATTCCATTACCTATTTGAATATACGGAATTTGAACTAGCAAGGAAGAAATTCCTCGATAATTACATTAAAAAATGGCCGGACACTATCAAAATGTATAAATTGTTTAATTCCCCTTTGCCGTCGACATTGTTGAAGCTATCAACATTCTGCAGCATCATCATGGACAGATTTAAATACATATTTTGTATATTATTGTATAGTATTGTACATACGAAAAAGAATTATCACTGCTTATATTTCAATATTGAAAATCAAACATTAAGTGTAAAAATCAACAATTTTAGTTTTTCACAGTGATAAATCTGAGACTGAAATAATTTGTAACTGATTCATTTAGTGCCTTTAATTAATTAATTGATTACTACATCACCTGCATATACATTTATATCATACTTACGATTAGAGAACATTACTTTGTAAATATTAGATGTTATCATTATACTTTGTAAATATTGTATGATTATACTTTGTACATATTGTATATAACTATGTGATATTATTCAATGAGACATTTCTTATATTGTTATCTTCAATACCCTTGTTAAGGGTGAAAGGATATTAATAAATTTCATTTCATTTAGATAGATAGATAGATATATCGGTATTTTTATTGAACAAAATTAACAAGACTGTAGTCCGAAGACTAAAATGCCTTGCGTACATGAACATATGAACATACATGAATGCATTTGGCAAGAAAGGCACTAACATTAAAACATTTGATTATTATAATATACATATTCTCATTTAATTTTAATTTTAATATAACAATAACAAAGAACCAATTTACTAATTCGTTACTTACTTTTAAATATGTAATACTAACTAAATATTGAATCTAACAAAGTGTAAATTAATACAGTACATGTATATCTTTTGAAAAATTATAATAATAAGCATCACAAAAATGCAAAAATAAGAGCATGAAAATTATTTAATTAAAGGATATCAAATCCCACTATCTATTTTATATCATATTCCTAACATAAATTAAGTTTATCATACTCAATAACGAGTAGATCTAACAATAAAATGTAATATCAAAAGGGAAGCAATACAGGGCATAAAGATTGAGTAATAAAACAAGTCTTAATTCATGTTATATTCCTAACACAAATAAAATTTATCGTATTCCATTTATACAAAGCACATTATTACAAACTATGTTTAATTAAAATTGAGTAATTAAAATTGTTTAACTTGTATTATATTCTTAACAGAAATTAAATTTAACATTCAATAGCAAATCCAAAGTACATTATTACAAACTATGTTTAATTAAAATTGAGTAATTAAAATTGTTTAACTTGTATTATATTCTTAACAGAAATTAAATTTAACATTCAATAGCAAATCCAAAGTATCATCAAGTAAAATTGAATAATTAACTTAATTTTATCTTACAGTACAATATATTCTGAACATAAATTAATTTTATCATATTCAATAACAAATACAAGGTAAATTAATACAAAGTATCTTCATATGAAATTGAGAAATTAAATAATTTTATTATGATTGTTTTCAATAACAGATACAAAGTACATTAATTAATACAAAGTATTTTCAATTAAAAATGAGACTTGATTAAAAACGTTCTTATTTTATATTATAATCTGAACATAAAATAAATTAATGATATTCAATAACATACAAAACTAATAATCAAATGTAATATGATATAAAAGGAGGCAATACAAAGTATCTTTAAAAAGATTGAGTAATTAAACGAGTTTTAATTTTTGTTATATTCCTAACCCAAATTAAATTTATCGCATTCCATTTATACAAAGTACATTATACCATACTATAATTAAAGTTGATAATTAACACGTTTTAATTTGTATTAAATTCTTAACACAAATTACATTTAACATTCAATAACAACTACAAAGTCCATTATTACAAAGTATCTTCAATTTAAATTGAATAATTGACTAAGTTTCATTTTTATATAATATCCTTAACATGAATTAAATTGATCTTATTTACTAACAAATACAAGGATCATTAATAGTTTACAAAGTATTTTCAATTAAAAATTGAAATTTAATTGAATACGTCTTTATTTTATAATATATTCTTAACATTTATAAATTAAATTGATCATAATCAATAACAGATAAATCTGATGATTAAATGTGATATTAAAAAGTACATTAATTGAGTAATCGAATGAGAGAAGGAATCGAGGATTGCCTATAACGTTGGGTCCGAGTCTGAGGCATATGGAGGATTTGAGAATTCCGTAAATTTAGACCGGTTACATCAAAACGAGTTTGGGGCAATAAATGGCGATGACGCTCAGAAAGCAAAAGAGATTTAGCAAATTGAGTTAAAATTAAAGTGCGACGATCACAAAGGGTTTCGAGGTTGAACCTTTGAAAAAGAACACGGTATGAGTCAGACTCGGGCCAACAAATCATTTTGAGGGCTCTCCTTTGAACACGTTCAATTTGATCACTTTGACTAACAGTAAGACCAGGGCTCCAAACAGGGGCAGCAAACTCCAACAGTGGTCGTATATACATGGTAAAAATTAACACTAAATCAAGAGTTTTTAATCCATTTCTTTTCAACTTACAAAGAATAAACAAACGCCGAGAAGCATTACTGACCATCCGCTTGACCTGTTGGTCCCACTTTAAATCATTTTGAATAATAACCCCAAGAAGTTTCAGTGAGCTAACAACTTCAAGAGGGGAACCATTAATCATAAGTTGCAAAGGAGGAGGAGGCTGTTTAAAGAAGGAAATCTGCATCAATTTACACTTTTCATCTTTTAAATTCATATCATTTAATAAACACCAATCAGAAAGCATGTTAATGTGTGTTTGCATTTGAGATTGCTTAAACGTATGCAAAATTTCAACTAAAGTTAAATCATCAACATATTTCCAACGATTAAGACATAAAATTGAAGCATCATTAATCATGATTAAAAAAATGATGGGGCCTAATTTAGTACCCTGAGGTACACCGCAAGATGTACGCTCGGAAGTGGAAGTAACACCATGATATCGAACAGTTTGAGAGCGTCGAGAGAGAAAACTACAAATAGTGGGGATGATAGTGGGGGTTGACACCAAGCTGAATGAGTTTGTTAATTGCTATCGTATGATTGACGTGGTCGAAGGCCTTGCAGAAATCAACCGCGCATATGTGAGCGTAGTGGCTAGGAAGATCGAGGCCACTGAGGATCCGGTCAAGCATGTCAATCAGATAGTGGTTAATGGAACTTCCTTTCATGTTTCCAAATTGCTGACGATCAATGGCATGCTTGATGTCATTCATGATGAACTCCGCAAGGACGTCCTCAAACACGCGAGCGAGGATCGGCGTAATGGAAAAATTTCATTTTCATTTCATTTCATTTCATTTCATTTCATTTCATTTCATTTCATTACACAAGCAAACACAAATACACACACACACACACGCTCAAACACACACACCCACGCACACACATCCAAACACACACACTCAAAGACACACACAAACGTACACAAGCAAACACACACACGCACACAGACAAACACAAACACACTCACACACACAAACACACACACTCACACGTACAAACACACTCACGCAAACACACACACACAAACACAGACAAAGACATATGTATGCGCAAACATGCACATATACACCACGCACACACATACAACACATACACGACTAGATGCACACTAGTCTAACACATACACACACTAACACATATTCACACACACGCACACAAACACACACGTACGCATACATATACACATACGCATATATACATACATAAATACACATGCATCCATGCAGCACATACACGCACACGCATGCGCGTACACACATACAAACGCACGCACACACGAGTTCATCCATGTTCGCAAACATGCATATATATACACACATGCAAACACGCATACACAAACATGCGCACACAGACACCCATACATTCCTACACACATACAACCATGCGCAAACACACACACATACGCACACACACATATTATTCATACGCTGACACAAACATACGCACATATACACATACAAACACACACACGCGCACACACACCAACATACATGCATGATCATCCCAAAACATTTTATGAACATGCATAATTTCTTATAATACACATACACACATGAAGTTACCAACTAAAAGAAAAAAAAGAAGTAGAATATCTACTAAGCTCGTCCCGATCACCATAATCATAATCCTATTCTTATACATGTACAATCATCAATAACAAGAACAATTTGAACCATCTTTCTTCTATCAGTGCACTCCAATAACACTGAATCAGTTACTCATGTTACTACTATTGTTTTGTCCCTCCAGACTTTCGAGTTCAGTGTCGATCCGGTAGACGACTTCATTAAAAACGGCGACGAGGCGACACGGATCGAGCTCATCCATGGATTCGCCCACCGTCACCCCTACACACGCGCGGGGAGTGTATAATAACGAAAGTCGACACCAGTAAACTAAACACTGCCCTTTACTCCCCCACGCAGCCCGGATTTTCCCGGTTTTTTTTTCACGTGAGAGACTGAATATCACCCTATCTCTATTTACAAATGTAATGCAACCCGTCATTATGAAATTAGAAACTTTACTAAACTGAAACAATAAACACAGTTGTGTGGTCGGACTGATTGTGAGGGGGGGGGGGGGGGTGGAACTCAAATGATTGGGGACACTTCTTTTATATTTTGTAATATTTTCAATATGTTTTTATTTTTATCGTCAAATTATTTGGGGGAGGGGCACAGGCCTCCCATGCCCCCCCCCCATCCCCGTAGCTACACCACTGCAAATGGTCATTACCCATCACAAAATGCAATGCGACGATGTATTATCCCCAATATTTCCCTTCATAAATGAAACTTATCACAACAGGACCCCGTTGCAGAAAGAGATACAATCGATTGTAAGTTACAATTGATTGTAAGTCAGAAACTTTGCGCGTTTCAACCAATCAGATTCGTGCATTTAGAATACATGATCTGAATTACAATTAAATGTAACTTACAATCGATTGTATCTCTTTCTGCAACGGGGCCCACGCAGCGGCGTAGCTAGGATTTTTCAGCGGGGGGCACTGGGGGGGGGGGGGGGGGGCCTTACAATTTCGTGGGGGGGGGGAGCACAATATATAATGTTTACTTTTCAACTGTTGGAGGTAGCTGAAATGTTTGAACCATTATGGGAAAGTCCCATCCTTTATATGTTCAATCACCATCTCAGGGTTGCCAACTTTGAGCCAGAGGTGAGAGTGAGACATTGCGAGGGAGCGAAGCGACTGAGCGGGGGGAGGGTGTGGGAGGGGGCTGTCCTCCCTCCCACGGTAAGGAGCTTTTGCATTTTTGGACTTGAAATTGTGCAATCTGGTGCATACCTAGATAGGAAATTCGGGCTTAAGATTTACTGTATCTGGGAAAGCGTGTTTTGACTTGATCGACAAGAAAGTTTTAATATATTTTTCACGAAAAAAACAAATAATTGACACACTTATAAATATGCATCCCAACACACACACACACACATATATAATTGTTCCAACATAAACCATATGCCACATTATGTATGATCCAATAACATAGCCTACAGTCAAGAATGAGTCCTGAGGGAGCGAAGCGATCGAGGGCTGGGGCAGAGCCAGAGGGGGAGGGTTTGGGAGGGGGTATCCCCCTCCCACGGGGAAGATTTTGCATTTATATACTTGAAATGGTGCAATTTGGTGCACGTCATGTCATACCTGTGAAGGAAATTTAGAATCCGAGTTAACATGTCATGATTCTAAAAAAGAAAGAATAAAATGTCTATGCTCTCATCATATGTTTACAGTTCAAACATAATAATATTTACACAAACATGACACAAATCTGCCCCTAATAGCCTACCGACTAGTCAAGACTCCAGACATACCGAAGAAACAACAGAACGAACATCATACTAGTATGTACAGCAGATCGGTTATCATATGCACGCGCACACGTTGCTTAACTACTATAAGTATAGTAATTAACGGTACATTATGACTTACGGTAACGGACGTTTGTAAAGTAAAGTGTGCAAACTATTGCGGGATCGGTATCTAATCTAGATCACGATGGCGCATCTTCGAACCAGAGATGTGGTTCGAACCCTCTTTCCTTGTATTTACTGTTCTAACGGCATTGTTTTTATTTTATTTTTTAAAACATTTTTATCAAGCATGAATTTTCAGTGGGGGGGGGGGGGGGGGGGCACCTGGGGGCACAGAACATTTGTGGGGGGGTGGGGGCACGTGCCCCCCGTGCCCCCCCCCCCCCGTAGCTACGCCCCTGGGCCCACGTCTTTCCAATCGTATTTTTGTATACGTGAAACATATAAACCAAGAGGTTATTAACAAATTGCCCTTTCTTCCCACACAAGCTTAGTTTCGTAATTTCCCCCTGATCCTTCCCCTCAATGAACAGTTGAACATGAAGCAAACCGCTCCTCCTATCCTTCACCTTCTTTAATTTCGTCTCCTCTTTCCACTTCCTTGTGTTTTAAGTTTTAAGTTTGATGTCAGCAGTATCATCATCTCCCGGCATCCAGTTCTTGATCCAGTATTTAGGGGAAGATAATGCTCTTGGTTGCAGCTCTGTACAATCGATTGCATCTCTTTCTGCAACTGGGCCATGGATTGATAGAGAGTATTATACAGTATAGAGAAAGAAGGACATGGAAGAATGAAAAAACTACTGTTAAATGGGTAGTACAGTTTTGGTAAGGCTGAACTTTAGTAACCAAAACCTGCACAGTAACATGACAAACTCATATTTATAACCCCACCATGCTCGAAAGGTATGCAAAAATACAAACGACTAAGTAAAAAGCCTGTTATCATTCAAAAAGCGCCATTTAAACACAAGAGGGCGCTCTCTAATAAGGCATTATTTTCAATCATTTTTCATACAAAATTATGCATATGATATTTTGTTGAAATACTGATTAAATAGAGAGATCATCAACAACTATTTAAAAACCGCTTTTGAAAATTTTTGAAAAAGTGTAAGCATTTAAAAAAAAAATTCAAAAAATCATCGTATTTATTTGGGGCCCAAATAAATACGTTCGGATATATTTATTGATATTTTAGCCGTTTCTGAACCGATTCTGACCAAAAAAAGTTTATTCTGCCATTAAAATTGCATGTTCTTTCAAATTCGGCACTCAGTTTTTCATTACCTCACGAAAAAATTGTCCATTGTCAAAAGTCCATTGTCAGCTGCTAAGTCATGAAAGCTGAGCGACTTCTTACTCAACTTTCACTCATTTGAGCAGAAATCAGGCATGTTTTCATTGTACTCGTTCTCTGGCATAAATCATTTATTTTTTAATCATGAGGTGTCATATAAAAGATAAAATTATGAATTTGTATGCGGTGTTTGTCCTTTTTCAAAATAAGTAAGTTTACTACCCTTAAAACTCACCCCAAAACCTCACCCAAACTTGCAATTTCTGCGTGCAAATGGAATTTTGGTAACACTACTTTCCATCGTTCTAATTCAGTCATGCGTGAATTATGTGCCATAAGTTGTATATCAAATGAAAGAAGAGACACAGAGCTTTTCAGACATATTGATATCATCAAGGAAATTATTCATTATAACATAAAATTTCTGCCATGAAACCCGGTTTCGTTTTTTCTGGGACAGTCTGTATTGTTTAAATGAGAACATATAGACGGTGTGCCCCCAATAATTTGTGTGTCCCCCCACCCCTCCCCATTAGACCAGCCACGTTATGCCAGTGTTGATGTATTATAGAGAGGGGAGGAGAAGGGGGAGAAGAGGAAGAGGTAAGGGGATGAGCAGTGAACTTGTAACAAACAGAAATGGTAGAAAGGTGATTTGGGGGCGTGAAAGCAATACCATACCATTTCCCCGTGGTATCGGTTAAATAACAAAGAAACATATACTGCCGCATTAACCGTGTCAACTGAGATTCACCGTCCAATTAGTGTTGCAGACACTTCAAGCTTTTAGCAACGGAAAAATAAACTCTCAGTCTAGTTAGACTAAACAGGATAATCATTGTAGCCATGGGCGTATGGGCAGATTTGTGACAGGGGCTGCTAAGTTCCGTCGCCCGAATACTATTCTCTTTTCTATTTTCACCCAAAGCAAACAAACAAGAAAAGAAAACAATTTAACTTCCCGAAATTATGGTTTATACTTCACGAGTTTACCCCCATTTTACTCCTATATCTGTATATAGTGACATCTATTTGCCCGAATATGAGATGCCTCTGCCCAAACATGACTTGAGTCTACCCAAATATGATATGATTTTCCCCCAAAATTACATCGTTTTGCCAAAATGCGGACGTGCTTTGTTTTCTTCCGAATATGGCCGTTTGCATAACTCTGGGCTGGCCCTCTACTGCAGCCCCCGCCTCGATAGCCATCACATGCACTAGAAGAGTGTCACCGAAATTTGACATCATTTGACGACGTTGGTTTGGTCCCGAACGGAAAAGGTGATGTGGTGGAGCTAGCTAATGATAATTCATTAACAACTTTGAACCCTTTAAGGAAATAAAAGAAAGAAAAACGAGATTAAAAGAAATGAATGATATAGAAAAAAAAAAGAAGAGGACATGATGTGTACTTGACATCAATTGGCGACGTAAGTTGGTCCCAAAGGCAAAAGTGATGTGGCGGAGCTAGCTAATGATAATAATTAACCAATTTTAACCCTCAGAGTAGAAAGGAAATACAAGAAAGAAGAAAAAACCAAACGAGATTAACAGAAATGAATGAAAGAAAAATGAAAAGTGTCATCGTGTAACTTGACATCATTTGACGACGTAATTTGGTCCCAAAGGCAAAAGTGTTGTGGCGAAGCTATAGCTTTTGTTAACCCTCTGAGCGTCAACTCGAGTATAAATCAATATATTATATGACCTATATAGATACTGGTGTGCGATTGGTCAAAATGCTGTCACGTGACCATCGCTACAAGGATGAGAAGCGTTATATTGACCAACATGACGTAAATTACGTCATACCATTAGATATAACGCCGTTATATCGACTGGTATGACGTAATTTACGTCACAATGGGTGTGTGAAGATGAACAATTTTGCGCGTATTAGCATCCTTGCACGCGCAGCGTTGTCAAGCTTTCTACGGAGATTGCGCGATCCGAAAGTAAATTTGAAAGGAAGGTCGAATAAAAAAGCATTTTGCGCAGCATTTCGATAACAACACGTCTGTTCTACTGGAAGGATTTCGATTTAATTTAATGATTTTCCCTTGTCCATAATTTTATTTCAACACCAAATTTCTATTTATCTTGATTTGTATCTATATAGGTCATTATACAAATGATGCACAGGCATGAGTGGATCGGTACGAATTGGATGCACGAGTTTAACTTTGGTACGGTTTAAACCCACGAGCGCAGCGAGTGGGTTTTTATACCATATCCAAAGTAATGGCTAAATTGGCTAAATTTACCGACCCATGGCTTCAAAAGTACTAACCCATGGCTTCAAAAGTACTAACCCATGGCTGGGAAAAAATTTGATTTCACGTTTTAATTTTACATTTTTTTTAAATTATAAAATGTTGCTTATATTAATTTTAAAATAAAAAAAATAAAAACATTTATAATTTTTTTATTTTTATATATTTTTTTTAGATGAAATAAAAAAATTTATATAAATTTTAACATTAAATTTTTGTTTTTGAATGATAATATATATATATTTTTTTATCCACGAAATACCCCTGTGCAACATTTGTTTTTATAAAATAAGCGCAAAAAAAATGAAAATCAAACTAAAGTGAGCCATGCATCAGTAAAAAACTTTTACATGCTAATTGACCAATCAGAATGCAGGGATTCTTCTACCCATTTTATAACATAATATAACAGATATTGACTTTTTCCTTCGGGAACCATATAACATTTCATTTCCCTTGGGGAGTTATATTTTTGTCTCGGAATACTATATTTTTCCTCAGCGCTACGCGCTTCGGAAAAATATAATGGGCCGTATGCATAAAAACAAGCAATTGCTTGTGCTAGCCTTTTGCTTGAATCAGTATGCACACAAACAAGCAATTGCTTGCAAGCAAAAGCTTTTGCTTACAAGCACAAGCAATTGCTTACTGCTCGTAAGCAATATTGCTAACCAAACAAGCAATTGCTTAAAACCGTATGCATAAAACGAACCTTTTACTTGTCTTGATAAGCAATTGCTTGCGTTTTTTCAAGCACCTCCAGACCAGCTTGAGCTCTTGCTTACTAAGGACATTCGCGTTTTGGAATCAAGTTTTCATACCGTTTCAGGATGATTTAGAACTCCTGGTTCCAGAGGTTATGTTGTGATTACATATTTAATCAAATGGCTGTTATTTTAGACATTTATATCCATGTAGGCAATTTTGTTCATGATTTGAAAATATTTGCGTAAGAAAAATACTGTTGCCAGGTCGGGCACGACCAGGGAAAGCTGCTATGCAAGGGCCTACACGACGTTTGCATACACTACGAATCCCCTTTGTTGTCATGCAGTGCGATGTTCGCACAACCGTAACGATGCTTTGTTCAACACGTAAGCAAATGCTTAGGCAGTGTAAGCAAAAGGTTTCAGCACAAGCAAAAGCTTATGCATACGAAATTAAGCAATTGCTTGAACTTGATCTTTTGCTTGACAAGCTCTTGCTTGTGCTTGAAGCAATTGCTTATAAGCAATTGCTACGTTTTATGCATACGGCCCAATGTCCCTCGACAAAAATATAACTTCCCTCGAGGATCTCAAATGTTATATTGCCCCTCTAGACAGTCAATATCTGTATAATGTTGATTTGTTACTAGATGCACACAATTTGATGAATTTTATATAGACACCCATAATTCTTACCTAGCTGAAGGTTGTTTCTTTTTTCTGAAAACAAAATAGAGAGTTTAAAGGGATAGTTGAGTTTTGGTATAGAGGGCGCTGCACGAAATAATTTGTTGTGAGGTAATGAAAAACTGATTGTCAAATTTAAAAGAGCATATAATTGTTAATGACAGCATAAACTTTATTTGATCAAAATCGGTTCAGAGACGGCTGGAATATCCATAAATATAACCATTTGTAAATAATGTGGGGTCCCACAATAATTCAATAATTCTGAACCAGCCGTTGAAAAAAAAAAATTATTAGACTTTTCAAAAATGTACAATAATGTTTTTAAATAGTTGTTGATGATATCTCTATTTAATCATTATTTTTAACAAAACATCACATGCACAATTTTTGGTAATGGTTGAAACCAACGAGTTTTAGAGAGCGCCTCTTAAGTTAACGGCTCTTTAAAAAAATGATAACAGGCTTTTTACTTAGTCGTTTGTAATTTTGTGTATACCTTTCGAGCATGGTGGAGTTATAACTACATATTAGTTTGTAATGTGATGGTGCAGGTTTTGGTTACTAAAATTAAGTATTACCAAAACTGTACTCTCTTTACCAAAACCTATAGTCATGATAGTGGTTTTCACATACCTCATTAAATTCGTATTACCTATAGAAGCATGGAACAACTTTCGATTTTCCAATTTAATTTCCGTTACGAAATGATACGTATGATCTAGTAACATTGCCAAATTCTCAAAACGTACTTGGAACTAAAGTGGGTAATTATAACTGTACAACGTTAGTGCAATGAGTTATTTCGTTCATTATTCAGTGAGTCAGTCATATGACATTAATCTACCATGCAATTTTCTCAAATAACTCAGTGGACTTAACAGATCTCAGAAATACACATAATTATCAACCATTTGCCAGTTTTTGCAAATGTCAAAAGATTTACTAGATCCTTTTTAAAACGAGCTTTAGTTTACTTGTCATGCAGAGTTTCCACTTGGCCCTCACTAGGATCTGACTCTGACAGCAACGTGTGTGTTTAAGTGTACATAATTTTTGCCCAGAATTTGCACTTTTAGATGTGTTTGAGGCTTATATTTATCAAGCAAATAATCACAAAACCCTGAAACACTTAACAAAACGCTTACTCTGGTCTATTCAAGTTTAACATGTCTAAAATAATACTAGTAACCGCAGCCAATGATTTTGTTTAAACATGTTTTGTGTACTCATGCGTGTGTGTGTTTGTAAGTGTGTGTGTGTGTGATGGTAGATTGGTAAGAGAGCTGAAATCACACATATACATAGTAAACAGACACACTAATATACCCACACACACGCACACTCACACACACACACACACACACACACACACACACACACACACACACACACACACACACACACACACACACACACCCACGCACACACACACATACACACACACACACAACACACACACACACACACACACACACGCACACACACACACACACACACACACACACACACACACACACACACATTTATTTACACATTGGTAAATAAGACATGCATGAGTGATACAGAAATTATATTTATTTCATAACAGTAAAACATAGGTATACAAATACAGTACATATATGTATCATACAAGTAACCAAATAAATGCGAAGATTATTTTTCAAAAGTAATTTAAAAACATCCAAGTCAAACTGACATAGGATATCTACCTTAACACGAAGAAAATAATATCACACTCTGACTCACACATATGACCAGGTTATTAGCTTTTCCCCCACATTAAAATAAGCATATAAGTTGCAGTACAATACGTGTACAATAAAACAATTACAAAACCGTGCATTATACAGATTATATGCATACTGAACTTATGTTATTCCTTGGTTAATTACCCACACATTATATATCTACAAACGTAAATACGCATTAACCCCAACAAACCTGTATCATTCTCTTGCCAAATGGCTGACCATACAAGGAGGAGACCATCCCCGGCAGCACCTTGCTTTAAAGGTAAATGACAGTAGTGGCCGGGAAACGCCCCACACAAAACAAATGAAATGTACGCTCTTATTACCAACCATGTGAAAGAATATAATTTTACTAATATGGGATTATACAAATTTGGCCAGGAAACCGCCTACTAATATATATATTTGCAAAATTATAAAGTGATTTACTGCAAATCGTACCGCCAACGCGGAATCGCGCATACGCTACATGCAAAAGACCTCACGTGGTCTCCACGTGTTCCGGTATACGGGCTTGTCGATATCTCCAACCCAGCGCTAGTGGCGCGGACAGGTGCGAACGTTTGGTGGATTTATAAATGTCACTGGCTGCCATTGGATTTATTCCGATATTTCTGCATAACGGTACTTAGGTTCGGATTTTACGACACAAGCCCTTTTTAAAGGACCTAAGAATACAACGTACTTTGGCACTTATTCCATAGTTGATGACTTGTAAAATAGGTCTGCCGAAAAAAAATCCATGAAAATAAACACAGTAGTGATTTAAGACTAATTTTCTGATGCCAAATCTCATTTAGCAGCCAGTTTACGCCCCACCCACATTTAGGGTCCAGAATCGGCAGCGTGATTGACATGTAATTGACAATTCATTGGCTTACGTCATGACGCGTCATCTACAGAATTTAGTTCATTAGTCCGTACTTTAGATAACGTCACATTTTGGCGATTTAAAAGGGGCGTTCCCAGGACAATTAGATATTTACTAATTACGCCAAAATTGATTGATTTCATGAGAAATGACTGCCAAATTCTTTTTCTTCAGGACAAATTACATATAGAGAGCCGAATTGTGAAAATAAGGCCATCTAGACGCTATAGGTCCTTTAAATACTTATTCAACAATATTGTTCCATTAGTTTGGCCAATATTAATAGATGTTTTCGCGGGTTTCTTTCCCAAAACTGGTATTTGGCTTTAATGAGCAAAATGCGAGGAGATGACCGACTTGTGAAGATTATGGGTAATCGTCCTGGTCCACCTTCTCGTGATGGGGGTTATTAACCTGTTCTCTTGCACAACAGGGCGAACAGACCAGGGTGGCTAGGAGAGGAGTGTCTCACCCGCCTAGCTAATATTTGGAGCTAACTGTTTCATGATGAAGAAAAGCTTAAAGCCCCTGCCTTAACTAACCCGCCAGATCTGCCTGTGGTCCAGCGTCAAGCTAGGAAAAATTAAGCGGCATCTTTAAAGCCAACCGCAGGCCAAACTGCAGATGGAAGGAATGCTGCCGATGAGCCACATAGAAGAGAGGCCCTAATAACAACAAAAAAACAAATAGGCATAGGAACATGGAACGTCCGAACCTTTTTACACGTTACTTTCTGGACATATCACATCACATCAATACACATTTTATTAACCAGGCATCACTTTTTGTTACTTGATCCCTTTAATGCAAAAGTGGGAAGAGACTTCAACCAATGGAACCAGGTGATTGGACAACATGGACTGGGGGAAGCTACTGCCAGGGGAGAAAAGCTCCTCAATTTGTGTGCAGCGATTGACCTTATTATCACAAACACAATGTTTAAACAGAGGAAGGAAAGCAGGCCGTGGACCTGGGAATGACCACAACCCATGGGGACAGGTTGAGTGGAATGGGGCATGGAGTGATGGGTCCAGTGAATGGAACCAGATCCCACAGCACCAGCGCAAGAGTCTTGGTCTCGTCTCTGAAGATGACGGCGAATTCTGGATGGAGTTCAAAGCACGGGCGTCGATCTGTCATTGATACCTATTGATCAGGGGGGGATGATCCATTCATCCATCCCCCCTGATGCATGGGTATTACGTAAGTATCGACGCCCATGGTTCAAAGACTTCAAGAAGAACTTTGAGAGAGTGGATATGTGTCACTTGGGTGCTGAGGCCATGACAGGCAAGGGAAAGAGGAAGTGGCAGGCCATCCTGCAGGACGGCCGCTGGCAGAAGGGAGCATCAGCAGGAGGATGCCGCAACTTCCCTGACACCTTCTGGATCAACCCCCAGTTCAAGCTGGTCCTGGAGGAGGAGGACGAAAAGGACGACATCAGAGACGATGAGGACGACGATCCCGAACTGGCCAAGAAGACTGGAGCTACCTTATTGGTGGCACTCATGCAGAAGAACAGGCGTGTGCAGCGCAAGATGGGAGTGGCCAACCTGACCACTGGATTTTCCATCTACAAGGTGGATGCAAACTTCGACGGTAGTCAAGTTCTGCAGAAGGATCATTTCCTGTACAACGCATCGACTGCCCGCTCGCCTACATTTACCAACACGCGTGAGGTGAGCGGCCGCTTCAAGCTGCCTGCTGGCATCTACTGCATCCTCCCGTCGACCTTTGAACCCAACCAGGAGGGAGATTTCCTGCTCCGCATATTCAGCATGAAGAGGAGCAGCGGAACTACTATTGATGAGGAGCCCGGCTTTGTTGAGACACCAAAGCCGGCCCGCCCAGTTGAAGATGATGCCCAGACCGCTCGATTCAGGGAGTTCTTCAAGAAACTCACTGGCCCAGAGTATGGTGGCTCTCACAGATGATGACCGATCTGGCAAGCTTGGCTTTGAGGAGTTCAGGGAGCTGTGGCAGAGCATCAGTGCCTGGAAGGCAATCTTCAAGAAGTATGATAGTGACAATTCCGGTACATTCAACTCATACGAGATGAAAGGAGCATTGAAATCACTGGGTTTCAAGCTGAGCAACGCTACCTTCAGCTCCTTGGTACTCCGCTATGCAGACAAGTCGGGCACCGGCACCATCACATTTGACAACTTCATCGCCGCAGCCATCAAGCTCAAGTTTATGTTCACCAACTTTGCAAAGAAGAACCGTGGCGGACAGGCCTCCTTCAAGATGGACGAGTTCCTGACAATGAACCTGTACTCAAAAGATGTTTGGAGCTGAATGACAGAGACAAGGATATCTCAATGAGGGGTCTCGAAATCAGGGTCACCAAGAGGGTCACCTTAGAGGAATGTAGTCTACTGCCCTCTTGAGACAAGATCTCTGTAGTTTGCATCATGATAATAAATTGTGTTATATACCATGTTGAAATGTAATTCACAGGTGTAGGCTGTGGTTATCTATTTGCCAGCAAATAATTCATAGTAGAGGTTCAGTGATGGACGCAATTATTATAGCAGAGATTTTGTACTTTGTAGTTTTTACATATTGTCAGGGAATTCATGTGAATTACGAGAATACATCTTGGATTCTCTAGTTACTATATCAAACAATTTTTCTTCAAAATTTATCTTTATACACGATAATTCAACAAAATCTGCATTTGTTTATGTTGCAATGATAACAGAATTGGAAATATTTTGTTTCCATAATTATAATTACATATAGGTATATATATTTGTTTGCAATTTTTACTTTGTCTTATCTTAATAATAATATGAGATAGGTATAAACATGTTCACCTTCAGTCCTGCTTTTATTGCATAGAATACCCAAGGACTTCAGACAAAAATCATATTGAAAAACTATGCAGAAAAAAATAGGGGGGGGGGGGTATTCTGTGGGGGCTCCACAATCTAATGCACAGCACGTAAATTGACACAAAGTAGATTTCGAAATTTTTGCAAACAAATGACCATATCTCACAATTATGAGATAAGTTTGCGGGAAATTTAAAGTGTGGTAGGATCGGGGAGAAGCTATGAAGCCGTGAACGAGGGAAGACGTCTGTGAATCTCCATGGCGAGGAGTCCAGGGTGCGTTTGAGATATTGCCGATGGGGGATACTTGCTAATTTGTGTGCGAGAGTTTATCCCCGGTGTTCTCTTCGTTTGTATTCTGCTGGAATGAGTAGAATCCCTAATTTATGACGTTTCCTCGGGAGGTAGGCAAAGACGGCGTCAACTTCTCAAAGAAATAACTCCGCGTGCTTGGAGTTGCGTCCACCAGCGTCAACACAACACGGCGTACTGTTATCGTCGTAGCGTGGGAAAACGAGGCCCTGCCCAGCACACACGCGAGTAGCGCCCGGATCGCAATGTCACGTTCGGACAGGGTCCGTTCTACGTCGACTACGGAGTCGTCGAGCGCATCGACCGCAATCGCGTGACGGCAGTACAGCACACGCGGACAGTCTACGGACTCGCGTCACAAACACATCCGGGTGAACTATTTACACAGATTTAATCTGTTTATGCCAGCTTAGTAGAATAGGGCAGTGTTCTAGTCAAGACCAGGCCATCCGAGACCAAGACCAAGACCACACACACCCCGAGACCAAGACCGAGAGGTCCAAGACCAAGATCAGAAGTCCGAGACCAAGACCAGCAATTTCCGAGACCAAGACCAAGACCAGCGTTTACTTAATTGACACTAATATGTAGTAAATAATGCATGTTTTGAGGATAACCCGCGCGCGAGGCCATGTCGCTGCCACGATGTGCGTGATACAGATGCAAGATGAGTGTGCGCCAAGTTAAAGGCCAAGTTGAGTTTGGTAATTTTCCAAAGTGCCCCCCCAACATCGATTGTAACGGATTTGGTTGATTTCAATTCCATATGAAAGATCATCGAAAAAACATGGGAAATAATAATTATTTCCATTCAAATGCTCTAATTGTTGTGAAATTTGCTTTCAAAATATCATATAAAAGTGGTTGACGCCCGGGTATCACTTTTTAGAACCGCTAGTGCGAGGCACTAGCGTTCTATGTTCTCCTAATAAAAGACTGAAACCAAATATTTGTGTGCACGCTAATTGTGCTTTAAAACTATACATATGATACGGTACTTACCAGCAATTTACTCTCCAATATGTGATCCAACTACCGGGTGGATTTAGATTATGATTTTTCCTTCCATTCCGCAAAAAATCAGTGATATATGCGCCTCATGGACCAGTCTCTCCGTGTGTTAGCGCGACTGTGAACGAAAGGCGAACGAATGCGAATGGGCCTGCGAGTTGCGTCACACGGCAGTGTTGGAGTCATACTTCTATGGTTGCGATACATAATATACACGTACTACTGTATAGTATTACCGCACACAGTGACTGCACTACAGTCCCGTATTACCGCACACTGCACTATACAGTCCGGTATTAGGACCTACAACGCTAGTGCTTCGCGCCGAGTTAATTTGACCACTTCGAGTTGTAATCTTTTTGAATGATAACAGGGGTTTTACTTTGTCGTTTGTAATTGTGTATACTTTTCGAGCATGGTGAAGTTATAACTATTAGTTTGTATCGTAATCGTGCAGGTTTTGGTTACTAAAGTTAAGTTTGACCAATACTCAACTATCCCTTTAAGCCAGCTCTTCATACACGTGCGCGTTCAGCGCATTTCTAGCTATAAGTACTTTAGAGATCAGTGCAGTGGGGGTGCATGTTAATAGCAGCACTGCAGCATGTCTCCTGCGGCCTGCTGTTCGTAACTTCGTACATGCGCGCGCGACCATAAGATTTAGACTTTATGTAAAATCGTTATTTTAGTTGCTGGTCTCGTGCTGGTCTCGGCCGAAAAATCCGAGACCAGAAGGTTCGAAACAAAGATCAAGACCAAGACCAGAGGGTTCGAGACCAAGACCGAGACCAAGCAAACTGGTATCGAGACTGGTCTCGAGACCAAGACCAGTCTCGAGACCTAGAACACTGGAATAGGTACCTTTGAAACTGTAATTGATTCTTATATTTTGTAACCGATAAATTGGCAATCACTGATTGATTTGTTTTTTTATGTTTTGATTTTCCTATTGACGAAGAACCCATGACTAATTAAAATAATTATTTGCTTTCTAAAATCGAGTTTGAATTGTATTTTATTACGTGGTCTGTTTGCCTATTGAAACATACACTCTACAATTTCTGACATTTATTGGCGACCACGAAGGGACATTTTGATAAGGATTGTAGTGTTATAATTAATATTGTGATCAAAGAAAATCCGATAAGGTATTTCCTTGTATGAATATGTTGCTATTTAAAGGGACATTCCCTCTTTACCCAAAATTTCAAAATGCTTCAAATTTGGTACAGATCTGTATAATACTTGTATTATGCTGCGTATGAAATTTCATAGCCGTAGGTGCCATCATTCATAGCGATCACTGCTGTTGTGCAGATCTCTCTCGTTGTGCAGATCTCTCTCGTTGGTGGCGCTATCTATTATGGGTGGTGGGCATCACATTCATACCACATATAATATCAACAGCGAACGTAGAGGGAGCTAGACAGATTATTGTGAGGTTCGGTTATAAACCGTCGTCCAACATTTTATTAATCTATAGGTAATAACAAAAATCATAAAATTCATAACTCCACCAAAATACATTGTCAAGTCCTAATCTTTTCAGAATAAATTTTAAAAATCATGATCTATAATATTTGAGGTTAATATGGCAACTTATATTTTTTAATTATTTTTGGCTTGCAAAAGAGGGAATGGCCCTTTAATCCAACCTTTTTGTTAAACGGTATTTAAGCTTTTATATTTTCAGGTGTGCTTAGGTCAAGGGTTGCTGCCGTCCCGACGACACATTTTCGAACTGCTTGTTTGCTTCTTTTTCAAGGGTGGCGAGTGAAGCTTTTCTTTTTCCGGGTTTGTGAGTGAGATCAGTGTGTCGAGATGGATCTTGATAGGCTCATCAAACTTGGCAAGGAGCTGAAGTATGAAGATGATGAGCTGCAACAGTTCATGGATACGGAGCGAGAGCGAGGGAAAGCGGAACGAGAGCAAACGAAAGGTAGAACGCGATCATGAGAGGGCACTCAGGGTAGAAGAGTGTGAAAGAGTCCAGTTACAAATAGAACTGGAAAAGGCTAAAAGGCCTAGTCCTAGTAGTGGAAATGAAGGGGGTACTCCTGCTGCTAATGTTAGAGCCCCAAAGTTGCGACCTTTAATAAAGGCAAAGATATGATGGATGCCTATCTTAATGGCTTTGAGAGATATGCAAAGGCGCAGAGATGGCCTGCGCCAAAGGCTACCTCCAGGTCAGCATGGGCGTGCTAGGAACCGGTGACGAAGCTCCAAATTTCAAGAAACCTGATGAAGCAAATGACATTGAATCGAATCGACCCGCCGGGATGTCTCTTCGCAAGGGGATGTTCACGATCAGGGTGGCAGGGTCAGAATGTGAAAGGTCAATCACCCCATCCTAAACCTAATCCCAATCCCAATCATAATCCTAACATGTCTAACGGTAGTCGTTCTGATACAGGTTACCCAAAGCCGAGAGAGGGCGCGTCAAAGATTGGTTGCTTCGATTGCGGGAAGCTCGGACATCTCGCAAAAGATTGCCGGAAACGCATCAGGGCGGATAAACTAGGAGCCGCAGCGGCTGCGGCAGTGGAGTCAACCGACCAGGGAACGATGGTCGACCAGAATGAGCCGGATCATGGATTGAGTAAATCGGATCAGCGGGAACCGACTGGGAAATCCGACAACCAATCCGGAGTGTGAGTGCGGCGTGTGGGGCCAAGCCGGTCAGAATGGAGAGGATGGAGGAGATGAAGATGGGGACGATGATGAGGGAGGAGCAGCATGAGACGGAGGGCTGAGCGGAGGCGTCGGAGGACTCAAGAAAAAGAAGAAGAGCCGCTCGAAGCTGTCAAAGAAGCCTCTTTACTTCCAGGTGAGGAACAAGGTGTGGTAGGCGCGACAGCTGGCCTGATTCAACATCCATCCCGTCTGCAAGGTCACCGTTTCCAACCAGAACATGATGAACCGAGTCAAGAAATCAAGAAACAGACCCTTCTGGAATGAGGTATTTTTCTACAACTTCCACAGTAGCCCCGCCGAAACCGGTGACGAAGCTCCAGATTTCAAGAAACCTGATGAAGCAAATGACATTGAATCGAATCGACCCGCCGGGATGTCTCTTCGCAAGGGGATGTTCACGATCAGGGTGGCAGCGTCAGAGATTGAAAGGTCAATCACCCCATCCTAAACCTAACCCCAATCCAAATCCTAATCCTAACATGTCTAACGGTAGTCGTTCTGATACAGGTTACCCAAAGCCGAGAGAGGGCGCGTCAAAGATTGGTTGCTTCGATTGCGGGAAGCTCGGACATCTCGCCAAAGATTGCCGGGAACGCATCAGGAAGGATAAACTAGGAGCCGCAGCGGCTGCGGCAGTGGAGTCAACCGACCAGGGAACGATGGTCGACCAGAACGAACCGGATCATGGATTGAGTAAATCGGATCAGCGGGAACTGACTGGGAAATCCGACAACCAATCCTGAGTGTGAGTGCGGCGTGTGGGGCCAAGCCAGTCAGAATGGAGAGGATGGAGGAGATGAAGATGGAGACGATGAGGGAGGAGCAACAGGAGGCGGAGGGCTGAGCGGAGTCGTCGGAGGACTCAAGAAAAAGAAGAAGACCCGCTCGAAGCTGTCAAAGAAGCCTCAGGACTTCCAAGTGAGGAACAAGGTGTGGGAGGCGCGACAGCTGGCCTGATCCAACATCCATCCCGTCTGCAAGGTCACCGTTTTCAACCAGACCAAGATGAACCGGGTCAAGAAACCAACAAACAGACCCTCCTGGAATGAGGTATTTTTCTACAACTTCCACAGTAGCCCCGCCGTAACCGGTGACGAAGCTCCATATTTTAAGAAAGTTGATGAAGCAAATGACATTGAATCGAATCTGCTAAAACCCGCCGGGATGTCTCTTCGCAAGGGAATGTTCATCCTCAAAACCTGATCTCGCAGAGGATGTCCCACAATTGGACCCGGCCTTCTTTGAGGGAGCGGAGAACTTCTTTGGTGCTGGTGGAGAGCAGAAGGAGCTAGTCGACCCCTTTCTCACCGTCGGCTTTGCGGGAAAGAAGGTTCAATCATCTGTCAAGCAGTGTGACCAAAACCCACAGTGGAAGGAAGAGATTCGTATCCCCATGCGGTTCCCATCTATGTGCGAGAGGCTAAAGCTACAGCTCAGGGACTGACATTTGTCAACTTCTACGAATCAACCCGGGAGTTCTAAGACTTGCCCGACCAGTTTGAAGACCTCAACATGAGAAAAGGAGTCGCTTACCACGGGCGCATCATGGTCAATGTTAAGACCAAGCTAGGCGAGCATCCCGAACAAACCCTGGTAAAGATCCCCAACCAAAAGATCCAGCGCATCGGCAAGTACCAGCGCGGCCGCAAGTACCGGCTCTACTGCGCCCTCCTCGACGCGACCATGGTCAGCGAATCGGACGACCCCGTCCTGATACAGGTTACGCAAAGCCAAGAGAGGGCGCGTCAAAGATTGGTTACTTCTACTGCGGAAAGCTCGGACATCTCGCCAAAGATTGCCGGAAACGCATCAGGGCGGATAAACTAGGAGCCGCAATGGAGTCAACCGACCAGGGAACGATGGTCGACCAGAACGAGCCGGATCATGGATTGAATAAATCGGATCAGCGGGAACCGACAGGGAAATCCGACAACCAATCCGGAGTGTGAGTGCGGCGTGTGGGGCCAAGCCGGTCAGAATGGAGAGGATGGAGGAGATAAAGATGGAGACGATGAGGGAGGAGCATTAGGAGGCGGAGGGCTCAAGAAAAAGAATAATAGCCGCTCGAAGCTGTCAAAGAAGCCTGAGGACTTCCAGGTGAGGTACAAGGTGTGGGAGGCGCGACAGCTGGCCTGATCCAACATCCATCCCGTTTGCAAGGTCACCGTTTCCAACCAGACCAAGGTGACCCAGGTCAAGAAATCAACAAACAGACCCTACTGGGATGAGGTATTTTTCTACAACTTTCACAGTAGCCCCGCCGAGTTGTTTAATGAGGTGGTCAACTTCCAGGTATTTAATTCCCGCCAGCCGCTCAGCGACGCCCTGATCGGTGACTTCAAGCTGGACGTGGGTACTATCTACGAGGAGGAGGACCATAACATCGAAAAACAAGATGACAAGTGGCTGCTGCTGTCCGGCGAGTACGCCTGCGGGAAGTACTGCGGACAGATTACCAGCTTCTTCCACAAGTTCCCTGGGAAGAAAAATACCAATGTTGGCGTGAAGGAGATCCCGGGAATGCTGAGTGCCAAAGTGTGACTGGGACTGGAGCAAGACGCACCTCAGTACCAGGAGGGTCTCACTGACTCCAGCATCGTGGTCTTTGAGAACCAGATTAGTGCCCTTGGAAAGTTGACGACCAAGCTTCTACCAAGAACCAAATGGTCTGATCCGGCAGGCAAGATCAAACTTCTGAAGGAGAAGTTCCAACTGCCGGAAGGCTGGCGCTGGGAAACGACTGCTTCATCAGCCCAGAACTCAGTTTGCTGTTTGATGCCGATGCGAGACAGACCAAGTTCCTGGAGGATGTGTTTGAGAACGAGACGATGAACATCCCCGGAGGACAGTGGCAAGAGGCTACCCAGCAATACACATCTGTGAAAGGAGACCCAGCCACAAAGGATTTGAATATTCAGTGGAGCCCTCTGATGCCAGCTGGAGTCCTGTAGAGAGAACATATCACCTCTGTCGACGTCGCCGATGGGTTCGACCACGATCTCTGGTAGCCGATGCCAAGGCACTCGCGAAGAAGAAGAAGAATAAGGAGCTGGACTTGCAGGAGGGGTGGGAGTACGCGCCCCTCTTCAACATGAAGTTCCACTCCCCGGAGCGCAAAATAGACTTGTGAGGCGTCGACGCTGGCACCGTAAGATGCTGGCCGCCTCCCCATAGGCAGCAGAAGAAGGACAAGGATGAGAAGACGTCCAAGAGGTCTGCGCCCAAGATCTTTGTCACTAACCCAGATACTCACAAATACCAGCTGAGGGCCTACATCTACTAGGCCAGGGATCTCATTGCTGCAGACTCCGATAGCTACTTAGACCCGTTCGCTTATGTGCACTTCCTGTCTCGTAGCCAAAAGACGGAAACCATCAAGACCAATCTCAGCCCGACCTTCGATCAGACCCTGATCTTTGATGAGATTGAGATATTTGGCGATCCCAGGATCATTGCTGCCAACCCGCCCGAGATTGTCATTGAAGTCTTCGACTTTGACAGCTTTGGAAGCAACGAGTTCATGTGTCGTACGGTTGTGACACCAGTTATTAAGCTGGACGTGTCTGACCAGCGGGTAGCGCGCCTGACATGGCATCAGTTCAACAAGGGAGAGGGCACGGCCGGAGAGCTGCTCGCATCCTTTGAATTCTTCGTAATGTCCGAGGGATCCGATCTTCTGTTCATGCCACCAAAGCGCGGTGAGCTGTACAGTGTGCCCAGTGGAATCAGGCACCGGAGTACAGATTCTCTACTGGGGTGTGCGTAACATGAAGAAGTACCAGCTTGCGTTCGTCACATCGCCCAGTTTGGAGTTTGAGGTCGGCGGGAAGCTTTTCCAATCGAAGGTCATCAAGAACATGAAGAAGAACCCCAACTTTTATCAGCCGCTCCTCTTCCTAGAAGTAGACCTGCCCAAGGAAGAGCCGTAAACGTCCACATCAACATCACGCGCCTTCGGACGCAAGCCTATCGTCGGCATATGCTCGATCAAGAAACCTATCGCTGCGTTCTGGCCCAGGACATAGATGCCATCGAACCAGGAGAAACCACAGCAGATGGCCAGCCCGGCGTTGAAGATGGGAAGGCGCCTCAGCAACGTCACGTTCGGACTGGATCCGAGTTCAACATCGACTAAGGGAGTCGTCGAGCGCATCGACCGCAATTGCGTGACGGCAGTACATCACTCGCGTACAGACTACGGACTCGCGTCGCAAAAACACCCGGGTGAACTATTTATACAGAATTAATCTGTTTATGCCGGCTAAGTAGGGTAGGGACTTTTGAAACTGAAGATAATACTTATATTCTGTAACCCACCGATAATTTGGCAATCACTGATTGATTTGTTTTGTATGTTTTGATGGTTATAATGTCAAAGAACGTATGATTAAGTAAAATAATTATGTTTTATTTAGTTGGAAAAAACAAGTAGAAATGACACTAACATTTGTTTTTGCTATTTTGAGGAAGGAGACTTTCTGTTTTGTTTAGGGAAAAACAATTAGGAGGGGTGAATTGTCAAAACCGACTCTAGCCCTTGATTTCCCCAGTCTGCCAGTGTTGGGAACTAGTGTTATTTTCGTTTTGCCCATTGTAAGTTTTGTGCGCGAATGCGACCTGTATTTAAATGCTAATTTGATTGCGATGCACTAGAGCTTTTGAATATAGTGAGAGTGATAAGGTATACTACGAGTGCCGTATGTAAATTGGTTAATTTCGAGGGGTGCGCGATCAAGTGATTTGGATGAGAAAGGTAAGTGGCTGTGACCGTGAGGCGAGTGACAGAGGGTGATCTTGAATCAAATACATTTCTCTGCTCCTGACTTTGTGTTTAAACTCTGCCTCTCGTCTTAAATCAAATAAGTTTCTCTCTGTCCTTCCCCAAAATTGTTCTTCCCTTTTATCCCTTCTTCCCAACCTACTGAGTTTTGCCCCCCCCCCCCCCCCCCCCCTGGCCTACTCCCGGTTGCTGGGTGCCACACCTAACTTTCTAACCAATCCTAACCCATTAATCTAATCCTATGAATAATCATAACCTAACTCCACCCAATCGAATCATCCCATCCTTTAAAAACAACTTACTAATTTACATAGTTACCCCTTACCTGGGATGTCACTATCCTTGCCCCGGTGTTTATACTACCATATCTTATTTACTTTCCAACCCAAAACATTACCTAATTAACAGCGAACCTTCCCTCCTACCTGGCTCTCTTTCCAAAACATGTCCCCGATTCCAATACCAATATAAACTAAGAATTATATAGCTGACTTCTCCTAATATTTCCATTTCTACTCTTCCCCTCTAACTACTACCTTATATATTTAAAATCTAAATACTATATCACCTAACATCCATTGTGTCCTTTTAATTTCTTTATCCCTAACAAGTTCATCTACCGGTTAAAATTATATCAGGTCACAAGGTCTCCCTTTATCTATTTCTTTATCCTCCAAGCTACCCTGGACCGAGCTTCACCTATCTCATCATGACCTACTACTATTAATATATCCTTTCATTTATTTTCCTAATTTAACGTACTAAATCTCGAGAATATCAGCCCACTACACAACTATACGCTAAAATATATGACACAGTTTAAAGGGGACCACAACACAAAGAACAGCACAGGCTTACCGTTGTTTGATATTAAAATAGATGTCCAACACTTTGCAAAGGGTTGTGTAATTCATAAATAATGTAATTAATCACCAAAACTTATGGAAACAACATGGCCTTTGGTTCCGTAAGCGCCAAAGTTTTGCGAGTGCGCCAATTATATACACGCGAGAATACAACCAAGGAAGACGCGTACGTCCAAGACGATATACTAGTCTCATCTGCAGACCCATGAACACATACTCTAGTATGGTGATGAGTTTTCGAATTGTTTAATTTGTCTGCGGAAACCGATCTTTCTGGATTTGTTGGTAGAACGGACTACTTAAACTATTACCTTTCATTTATAAGAACATTAATTTGGGGTGTTGGTTCCCTTTAAGCTCTGCCCATCCTCGATTCAGAAAGTGAAAGTGTCACGTGACATGCATGATTAATTGGCAACGATACCAGAAACTAGAAACTAAATAAATAGATTAATATAATGGTGTCATATAATTGTAGCATGATAAACATGATGTTTAAACAAATTATAAATGGTTTCGGTGTTTTGGGATCTAGTAACATTGTCAAAATCCTTAAAACTTATTTGGAACTCTTGCCATGCTAGTGGTTCTCGCATACCTCATTCTATTCGTATTACCAATAGAAGCATAGAACATATTTTGGTTTTCCGAATCTCTCTTCAGTTATACAGATATGCATGATTGAAGTGTTCAGATTCATAATTATCTACCGGATAATTATAACTGTGTACAAAGTCAGTGCAATGAATAAGCGAATGTCATTTTGCATTTTCGGTCATATAGCACTCATTAACCAGTGAATTTTCACACATCACTCGCTCAGATCAGAGAAATACATATTTTATCAACTATACTCCGCAAAAAAAGAAACTGGACACTTGTATGAGACCAAATATTTCGTATTCATTAACGATAACATATATGATATTGTATATCTAATTAAAGATACAATTACCCTCTTCAATATTCGCATGAAATCCAGATGAAATCATTCATGCATGACTTGTCACGGTCAATTAACCACACCAAGGTCTGTTTTCAAAAATAGCAAAAATGGAACATCCACTCAACCATATAAATGTTGATAAGCATAATCTAAAACGCTATATTCATGAGATGGCATAATTTTTCATTACAAATGTGACCTTTTCTATCTTCATCTCAATAAAGAGTATAATTGAAGACAAATTGTGAACGTTATAGGTGTTTTTCATCCAAAAGTAACAAAATGGGGAATTCCATGGCAAAGCTTTATTAGTCAAAACCACAGTTTGTGCCCTTATTTCAGCATGAAAATGGTATAAATTCTTCTCAAGAATTCTACCGTAGTCCAAAAATCTTCAAAAACCTGAAGTCACCCTTAGTCAAACAGTTGGGCAGTCTTTAACATGACATTTATCTAGGTAACTATGGTTAAAATTGCAGGGGACACATTAATTAGACAAGCTTAATGCCTGTAATACAGACCAGTATGATAATGCTCTCATAACCTGACCCTGTTTTATTGACAAATTTGTATTTCCAGACTTTGTTCATAACAATAAAGTTGAATAATGTCATAATTTACTTGCCCCGCTCATCCTGTTTTAAGTGAAACGCTTACTATCATTTCAGTCGAATAGTGTGGTCCTCCATTGTTTTGCTATTTTTGAAAACAGACCTTGCTAGTGTTAATTGACCATGGCATTTCATGCATGAACGATTACACCTTTAAGTTATACCTTGTATGTAGAGGACTAAATTCCCTTTAATTTGATATATGATCATGTACACTTTATCGTACATTAATATTAAATATTTCAACTTATACAAGTGTCCAGTTTCTTTTTTTGCGGAGTATATTTACCAGTTGTTGCACATTTCACGAAAGTTACTAGATCCCTTTAATGGAAATAATAGATGCATATTAGTCATGTTAATTAAGATTAGTAATAATGACTATGTTGTAATTTTTGTAATATAATAGTAAAAACTGTACAAAATTCATAACAAAATGTATAGTTATGTAAACCTTTTTCGTACAAAGATTCTTGTCCGGTACAATAAAACGTCGCGGACGTGTGATACAACAATAAATTACAGTTATACTAATCGTTTGTATCATTCTAACAGTATTATTTCTAAAATAATGTACACTGATGTATAAACATATGCAAATGTAATCATATAAATTCCGGGATGATATCGAATAATACCGCGTTCACAAACTACGAATTACATGTCATCTCAATTAACCTCAGCAATAATTATAAGACACACAAAATAAATAACCATGATTACAATTATCGCGATCAAACTATTACATAAAACATGACCGTAATGGACCCTAAGGCTAAGGCAAACTGGAGATAGCGAACTAATATTAACAGTTGAATAGGGTAACAACTGCTCATTTTGAACCCTTCCTTTTAATGTTTTCTGCATCTCGTGTGGAAGTGGATCGAAATCGACTGATTATTACGTTGCAAGTTTGCATTATTATTATTATTATTATTATTTTTTTTTTTTAATGGAATACCGCTGTCTGTGTTTTTTTCGCTGAATGGTTGGATATGGGTAGAATGGCTACGGTTATAAACTATGTCTGGGGTTTAAAGCCAAATAAAAGTTTTGGAAAAGTTACCGAAAACATCTATATTGGCCAAAATAATTAATCAATATTGTTGAGAAAAAAATCTGGTGCATACCTAGAAAGGAAATTCTGACTTGACGACTTGTACTATACTGTGGGTAAGTGCGTCATGATTCTACCGACCGAAAAAAGAAAAACAAATATGCACCCCCAAAATAATATTCGCAAAGTGACATATACAGTTCGAACAGTGCATCAAAAGACAAATTAGTTATGATACAACAACATGAACATTGTATTCCAGACGTAGACACGACCGATTACTGAGGGAGCGAAACAATTACCGAGAGGGGGAAGGGTGATGGTAGGGTGTGATGGTAGGTGGGTGTCCGCCCGTGCACGGTAATGCTACGGTCACAAATGCTCCGATTTGGGCTACGGCGCCCGTACGATGCCACTTTTAGGTGAAATCTTGCGGGAATCTTGCGGCACCCGCACGGGTGCCGTGGCTATCGTACGGTCGCCGTTGCATTTGTCCACGCCGTACGATGTCAAAAATTGGTTTAACGCGGAGTTAAAATTAAAAAAAAATGCATCGTACGATGTTTTACTTGCCGTAAGCCCGTAGACACATCGTAGATAGCATCGCACAGGCACCGCAAGGGCATCGCACGGGCACAGCCCGAACATCGCAGCCTTTTTTCGAATATCGTACGATTTTGAGACTGAATATTTGGCCACTCAAATCGTACGGGTACCGTGGGGTCACCGTAAGAGCACCGTAAGGCACCCATACGAGCACTAAGTTTGTGTTCACGGGAGCCGTGCGATTTATGTTTTATTTTAAGACAAAGGTCATTGTACGGGCCCCGGAGAATATGTGACTGCTACTCTAAAATACCACAGACATCGTACGATATCACAATTTCCCCAAATCGTAGAAAATCCGCCGTAGAGAGAAAAATCGTACGGCGCCCGGATCATTTGTGACCTAAGCATAAGGGTGCTTTTTGCAATGTTTTACTTTAAATTATGCAATCTGGTGCAATACTTGAAAATTTGACTTGACAGGAAATAAAATCTGAGTTATCTTGACTAAAGAAATACTCTTTTTTCAATCACTGGTATCGAATTAGATATAAACCATGATTTAAATTGTATTAGGGGGCAAGAGCCCCCCCCCCCCCCCCACCAGTACGCCAGTGGTATCAGAAATATCGGAAGAAATCCAATGGCCGCCCGTGAAATTTGGCTATAAATCCACCGCCCGTTCGCACCAGTCCGCGCCACTAGCGCTGGGCTGGAGATATCGACAAGCCTCCATACCGCAATAGTCTATTTGCACGTAGCGTATACACGATTTCGCATGTGGTTAAATCGGACTTTTGACAACGTTCTTTTGATTTTGGAACAAATAAATGCTCAAATACTCAATTTCAAATAAGTTTTTGTCCAAATCTTTACAATAACTGTTTATCTATTGTGTGTGTGCATGTGAGGCGTTTCCCAGTACTGTCGTGTGGCTTTAGTGAACTTCGTAGCATAGATTTAAATGAACAATTCATGTCATAGAACATTTTGTGATGGCCCTAAAATTACGACCTAGCACTGCTCACTGTCACAGCTGTTGATCTTGTTCTTTAATTTCCATGATATCTGCATAGTCTAAATTTTGGTCAAAATAAACTGGGCTTTCATTGGTATTAAAGGGATAGTTGAGTTTTGGTAAGTACAGTTTTGGTCAAACTGAATTTTAGGAAACAAAACCTGCACCGTTATTACATTACCAACATTACAAAACATTATAACTCAACCATGCTCGAAAGGAAAACAAAATGACAAACGACTAAGTAAAAGCCCTGTTTTCATTCAAAAAGAGCCGTTAAAACTCAAGAGGGCGCTATCTAAAAGCTCATTGGTTTCAGTCATTTTTAATACAAACTTGTGCATGTGATGCGTTGTTAAAATAATGATTAAAATAATAGAGAGATCATCAAAAACTATTTAAAACATGTTTTGTAAATTTTTGAAAAGTGTCACCATTTTTTTTTTTCAACGGCTGGTTCAAAATTCTTGAATTATTGTGGGGCCCCACAATAATTAACAATGGTTATATTTATTTATATTTCAGCCGTCTCTGAACCGATTTTGATCAAGTAAAGTTGATTTTGCCATTAAAATAACATGCTTTTTCAAATTTGACAGTCAGTTTTTCATTACCTCACAAACAAATATTTTGTGCAGCGCCCTCTATACCGAAACTCAACTATACCTTTAAGGTTCAATTTTATTTTTCATTTTCAACAAGAAAAATAAATATATTTACAATGAATAAGTCACAACAACATTTGATAAAATATACAAGTTGAAATTATAAACAAGTACATGTCACCAAGTGCAATCAAAATTAACGTTTATATAATTATTAATTAAGTTACAATAACATTTTGGAATAATCATGTCATATAAGCGGAGTCAGAAAGGAAATAAATGTTGGTGTATGTTAAGATTTCAAGTGAAAATGGAGGGATCCATTGAAAAGCATGGCTTGTAGATTGTGGATCCCTAAACAAATTCATGTTTTACAAATGAGAGTATTAAATACGGAAAAAGAAGAAAACAAAAAAACAAACAAGATAAAACAAATATACAGTGTAGTATGATAAAGAACGTAATTATTACAAATCAGTTTGCTTGAGATTCAAGATAATGTTGTGCCTACGGAGACTACTAAAGAGAACATGTATAAACGGATAACTTGGACAAGATTATACAAAAGACAATGAAACATAGAAAGTACGAATGGAATGAGAGGGTATGGACCTGCATGACTAAAGGACAATGTATAGAATAAAAACTACATACAAATTAAGAGTACAATAAATACTATTTCATTGAAATAAACGGCGCAATTTCCGAAATAAGCAACAATAATCAATAGTCTATACGATAACCATTTTTAAAAATTACTAATAACTAAGTTAACCAATACTAAAACGTTGTAATACAAATAATTTCCGTTTTATTTTAAAAGAATTAGGTGAAGGTAAATTTTCCATACCTATATCAAGAGTGTTCCAAAATTTTGGACCATCATAAATAAACGTATTCTGAGCTAATAAAGTTCTTAAAAGGGGTAAATGAAATTCATTTGACTGTCTAGTTGGGTAATTATGAATAATAATAATTATGAACCGATTGATTAAAAAAAAACATAAAATCAAAAGCTGAAGGTAACGCTTTATTATTATATTAATACATAAATTGACCTATTTGATATAAGTACAGGTCTTTAATTTGTTTTAATTTATTATAAAAAATAAAAAAAACGATCTGTGTGAGAGCGTGCAGTGGAATTAGGAATAATACGGATAATAAAAAACGATTGATGTGTGTTCCCCCAAGCAAGAAGACCATAGTTTAAGTACGGCAATATTAAGATGAGTATAACATAAAAAAGAATACATTTGGAGACAAATTTTTAACCGATTTATAACTCCAATATTACGCGAAATAGTCACTTACAAATGCTATCAATGTGACATTTCCATGAAAGTTTGTTATCAACAATTACTCCCCAAAATTTAATAAAAGGCATATTTTCCAATGCATTATTATCAAAAACAATATTTAAGGGCAAAGAATCTATCGATTTACTAAAGAGCATAAATTTAGTTTTCTGAAAATGTAATGATAATTTATTAGCTCTTATCCACTCAGAAATATGTAATAACTCAATATTAATTTTTTTTCTACTGAAGTATGTGGATTACTGTGAGAAAAAAAAAATTAGTATCATCAGCAAATAGTATGAACAACAATATATCAGATGATTTACTAAAATCATTTATATAAATAATAAATAAAAATGGACCCAATAAGCTTCCTTGGAGAACGCTGCAAGTAACATAACGAAATTTGGGATTAAAGGGACTTAGTAACATTGTCCAAATCCTCAAAATACAATTGTAATTCTAGCGTTTCCCTCATACCTTGTTGTATTCGTATTAACAATAAAATCATGGGACAGGTTTCGGTTTTTCAAATTTCCCTTTCGTTAAAAAGATATTTACGATTTAAGTTTCAGATGATAAATAATCCAACGGATCGCAAAAACCGTGTACAAAGTGAGTGCAATGAGTTTGTGAAAATCACTATGCATTTTTGCTCATTACTCGGCCATATAACGTCCATTTGACTTGAAATGTTCACACAATACCCTGTGGACATATCAGATAGCAACACTATACATTGTACCAACCATTTATCACTTTTTAGTTACTAGATCCCTTTAAGCTCATTTAAAGAAACATACTGCTTTCTATTGGAATTAAAGGTAGCTCCAGAACCACTCCAAGGCCTTCCCACGTATACCATAATGGGAAAGTTTATGGAGTAAAATATTGTGGTTAATTGTGTCGAAGGCCTTGGAGAAGTCAAGGAATATTCCTACCGTTTGTAATGATTTATCAATAGCATGTGCCACCTTGTATACAAAAGACAATAAAGCATGAATTGCGCTTTTTTTCTCCTAAAACCAAATTGGAAGTTATGGAAAATATCCTTATTTAAAAAAAAGAAACAGTACAGGTATATATAATGTTTTCTAAAACCTTAGAAAATGTGGACAAGAAAGAGATTGGACGGTAATTACTAACTGTAACATATAATTTGTCTCCTTTCTTAAAGTGGGGGACAACCTTATAGCAAATTTCATAATATCCGGGACTTGACCATCCCATACAGATAACTTACAAATATGAGCAAGAGGATCAACTATGGAAGAAATTATACCTTTTAATATAAATTTATTAACGCCATCGCAGCCTGAACTTATCTTATTATCTAAATTAGATTATCAACAATTACATTATCCTGTCGAATTTTAGTTATGTTGGATTTATTTTTTATTTAAATTCATTGCTTGTTTAATAATCTTCCAAGTTTTCTGCATATCACTTTTAGATAAATCTAAAACAAAATACCCCTTTTTCCAAACGAATAATTTTAATCAGTGTATTTTTATAAGAAATATATTTCAATTGAGGTTTATCAGTACCTTTTAATTTATATTTATAATATATTTTTTTCTTCTATTTATCGATCGTAATAAGGACTTAGAAATCCATGGAATCTTGGGGACGTTTTATAATTAGAAGATGTATCTCTTTGTTGGGGATATCAATATCTAATTGACAATCAAAAATATTAAAAAATATATCACACGATAAATTTACATCATCATTATTATATCCAGACTAGCGCCAAGACGTGCTACATTCTCATTCGTTGCTTTACAAATTAAACGAGGAGGACCACCATATCCTTTCTTTAACCAAGACAAAACAACGTGAAGCATGATAAGTATAATATTATATCCACATTACTTACATTGCTGTATTTTTTTTTCTGATTAAGCTTTTGGTATATTTTTTTTAATCGAATTTTGTCTAAATTTTACAACGTCTTATGAAACATATATGAAAACATTTTCTCTCATGGGAAATTAAGGTAATAGGAAATATTGTTATTTTGTTCTTTTTTAAACATTGTCATTTGTGTGAGGAAAGCAGGTAATGACATTATGAAATGGCAAGGTATATGAATGTATATTTACTCTCTCCAATTGGTCCAGCTTGTCGGGGGTGCACCATTCTGCAGATGTTTTCTTGTCTGAAGGTACATCTTGGTGCCGCTAATACGAATTCTGGTAGCAAGCTGTTTTTGTCGCAGCTTGTATGCCAGCTCAGTCTGTCGGTCACGATCCCGTTTCATAAGTACGTATTGTCACGCGTGCGAAGCTCTGCACTTGTGATGTTGCTGCAACTCTGCTGTACGTATGTTGCGGCTCACTGTGTTGTCTAGAAAGTTGTGCTGGTGGCGGGGGCTCTGCTCCATCGGCATCGCTGGTGTGGGTCGTTTGTTGACCGGTGGTTACGGAAGCTGGAGTAGGGTTGGGGCGAGGCTGCTCGAAGGCGCGGAGGA
>JBAMJV010000136.1:0-75000 GCA_037951105.1 Echinarachnius parma
CCATACACGTGCGTACGTACATCAATCCTTCTCCCTTGTGGTAGCGTGTTTAATTGGTGTGATCATATCTAATTACAAATCCATTCATTAAAGACTGTGAGAAAGTTATTGCCTGGGACTGATTCGTGTGATGAGTTTCCGAGCTAGTTGCCGTGGCAACAAACCACAGCGAGACTATTATTTCATCTGCCTAGGGGGTAATCCCTACATTGCAATTTTATTTCCTTCTAGAACCTCTTTTCTTGATAACGAGTCATTGACTTTATTTTAAAGGAGAATTTTAAGTTCCCCCAACTATTTACTTTTGATTGTATTCTCTACACATTAAAACAGAGTTTCATGCAATAGGAGAAGTTTCCCCACCTTCAATTTACTTTTGATAGTATTCTCTACACTTAAAAACATAATTTCATGCAAATATGTCCAACATTATGTTGCCCTCTGAGCAAGGGAGGAGGGGCATCATTCAAAGTCACTCGCTATATGGGCTAATCCTCGGCCTTCATGCAGAGCTGCCAACCTCTAGAACATGAAATCAGTACTCTCAAGGCTCAAAATCAGTAATTTTGGGAAGAAATCAGTAATTTCCTACGCGGCTCTTTGAACTATAAGTTTAGTGAAACGGTTACACGACGGTTAACCGACCGTCATCGGCAAAAACGTTTAGCAGAACGGGTAACCGAAATTTTTAAAATTTTAAATGGCACGTTGAACCCTGCTAATCTATTTCTAAAGTGAAGGTATTGTTGTATATGGTCTAAGACATCCGAAGGCTTTCATCTTGACAATGGTTTGTAGACTAACGACTAACATGGCACTGCCCTGCTGATTCCAATTGAAAAAACGGACAGATATCGGATATATCCGGGGGAAAAGAAAAGAAAAAAGAAAAGAAAAAAAAAAAAAAAAAAAAGGCATTCCGTACTCCCGTAATGGTTGTCAATTTCCGTACCAATTACGGAAAATCCGTACTAGTTGGCAGCTCTGTTCATGGCATACAGCATGGAGGCTGCCATTATATTTGTTTTGTAACCCTGATTTTGCAGTGTTCCCGCTAAAATGTGACGCCAAACCCGAACAAATAAGCTTTGCCTCTTTTTGTTAGCTCTCGCAGCTCGCAGGGTTTGTGCACTTAACAAACGGGGAAACGTGCACGACGTGATTGTCCCATTAGCTTGTCTTCCACCATCGTGGTGATCAATTTTATAATTTTTGTTTCCGTATCGACCACATTCTTATCAGTTTTATTATTGCTGTCAACAATCCTAATCCTCTAATCCTCTGCTGAGACATTAGCGCCCAGGGGCTAGAGATAAGAAGTGCCAAACCATGATAAAATGTACTGGATGCAAGCTTGAGTGCTCAAAAATCACTACCGCTCCTCAGCCCTCCAGGAGCGGTATTCAGCTAGCTATAGAATTACCTAATGTGAGCCAACGAGTGATTTTGAATGATTCTCCTCCCTTTCACAGAGGGCCAATGTTGGAAATATTTGCATGAAATTCTGTGTTAATGTGCAGAGAACATAATCACAAGTTAATACAAGATGGAAACCTCTCCTTTAAAGGGGTTTAAAGAGTGGTTTTCAGTGAGATGTTGTTCAGGAGTAAGTTGTTTGTTTAAAAACTCCACCTGAAAGAATGTTGAATTTGGCTTTCAACATTTCATTTCCTTCTAGCCTCTTTTTTGATAACTATAAGTTATCGCCAATAGCCCACCATACAGGATCCCATAGGCAATGGGTTAATGGCAGCTATATATCCTGTTATTTACTCTCTATCAACGCACAGGACATCCTGGCATATGCGGGATGCCACAATCTGTCATTGAGTTCCTACGACCAGAAACAGGATGTATTAAAGGTACATATTGTTCGGATTGGTAAATCAGATAAATCGCGGTGCCATCTTGCAACTTCTTGCGCACAATCATCCTGACATACATTGATTATCTCGAACGTTATATGTTATGGCAGAGTAATAAGCGGAAAGTGATATTTGCAACTCATTAATTTCACTGACTTTGTATGTACTTATAACTATCCAGTAGATAGTTATAAATCTGCATGAACAATTCAATTATACATATCTTCATAACGGAAGAGAAATTTGGAAAATTGAAACCAGTTCATGCTTTTAATATTTCGATTAAAAATGCAATGAGGTATGTGAAAACTGCTAGAGTTCCAAGTTAGTTTTGAGGATTTTGACAATGTTACTAGATCCCTTAAAGCATTAATGCGCACGAACTAGTCTAGTTCAGAATGGCGACCCACGGTGTAGCACATCCCACGCATGAGGATCTTTCAGGGTGCTATACATCCTGATATTTGTCTCTGTCAACGCAAAGGACACATCCTGGCATATGTGGGATGCCACAATCTGTCATTGAGTTCCTACGGGACAGAAAAGGGATATATTAAAAGGTAGTTCCGATTTGTAAAACAGGCATTCTTGCAATGCCTTGCACACAATGCATAATACAAACTGGCTCAGTGTTAATCCCTTCCCTTTGCAGATTCGGAAATCCCCATAGATTTTGTACACAGCCTACCTTAATCCCGTAGTCAAGGGGTTAAGCAGTGCGCACACACTATAGCATAGTTCAGAATGGCGACCCGCGGTGTAGCACGTCCCACGCATGAGGATCTTTCAGGGTGCTGGCTAAACATCCTGATATTTGTCTCTGTCAACGCAAAGGACATATCCTGGCATGTGCAGGATGCCACAATCTGTCATCGAGTTCCTATCAAGTTCCTTCGGGACAGAAAAGGGATTATTAAAGGTAGTTCGGATGGGCAAATCAGATGCGCGAATCAGATGCGCGGTGCCATCTTGAGGACGCCTTGCGCATGGTACATATCTCCAATTAATTAGCCCTATGCCATGCGTCTACTTAAGCCCTTGACCACGGGAACCGAGTGGGTTGTGTACAAAGTCTATGGGGATTTCAGAAACTCGTAAGGAACAGGTTAATGTAGCGAAAGCTGCAGAAGGGGGCCAGTCCTCTGGTAACTCGTGTGATTCACTTTCCCTTCTCCATTCTATAAATGCTGAGGATGAGCGCCTTGCTAGAAGGCAAAAGGTACCATTTTTAAAGTCTTTGGTATGACCCGGTAATACAAATTGGCCCTGTGTTATTATAAGCAGTGCACACAAACTAACCTAGTTCAAAATGGCGACCCGCAGTGTAGCACATCCCAGGCGTGAGTATCTGTAATTGTAGCGATATATATCCTGATGTAAGCAGTAAAAACAATATATTTAGCCACCCAAATGCCTACAAGAGCCCCCCCCCCCCCCCCCCCCCCGGGGGGCACTCTTGTATAATGTAAGACGGGTATGTGCCGCTTAAAAGAACCCCGTTTTTACACCCGATTGCCGCTCTAAAGATACCCGATTTTCAAAAATTGCCGCTCCATAGACCCCCCAGAATGACTAGGCTGTAGTTGCGTAGCCTCAAGTCCATTATTCTTCTTCTAGTCAGCTCCTTGACCACCATTTTAGGGTTTCCTTAGGTCTTTGGTAGCTCCAAGTTCATGTATTTTGCCCGTATTTGGTAGTATTAGTCTGCTCCTTAGTCCCCTTAACTCCCGTTTCAGGGTTTTTAACTCTCCAAAGACCCTATATTGTGTGCTTGTAGTCGGCTCTTAAAGGTATGGTGACAAGAAAACTGCCTCAAAATTGGGTTTTACTGTATCTAAGGTAGATTTTCATGAAGATTACTAATACAAACATATTTTCCTCGTGGGAAAACCCGGTAAAATAAAAAAATCAACTTGTAAATTCACTTTCGGAACCCCCGTAAAAAAAACTGAGTCCCGGGCGAACAAAAAATGACGTCATCTTTGTGACGTCACCTGCAGGCAATCGCAGTTTAGCTCGGTCATAGACGTACACGCTGAGTGCAATACTCACGTTGACACAGAGATATTATTTCCATTTGTTTCAATATTTGCAAACATTTGTTCAGGTTTATATCATGGACGATATACACTCAGATGTGTAGCTGTATCCTGCTACAATTCATTTCTTAGCCATTCTTAAGCATTTTCAGTAAAACCTCAATTTACAAGCAAAAACGAGTTTGTTTTACAAGCAAGTCATAGGCTCTACATGTAAACAATGCACATTCCTCCGCGTTGCGGTCTGCATGTGATGTCATGAATCGGGTGACACGTGCGCACATTCCGGCTCTGCTATAAATGACTTTTTTTAGGAGCATGGAACGCCAATGCGTAATAAAGCAAAAAAGTTGCATGAAATTTACCTTTTTTTCCCAACTTAAGGATTTCTTTGAAAAAAAGAGTGTGGTATATCAATAAAGGCACATATTTAAAGCTATAAACCTGAATCAAAGCCGGGATTACCCCCCTCCTTTAAGACCCCTATTTCAGATTTCCGTGCGGCACAGCCCCCCCCCCCCCCCCCCCCCGTCAAAAAATAATTTGAGTGCCCCCCCGGGCCCCCCCCCTCCCCAAATCATAAAAGAGCCCCAGTAAGTTGACATTGAGTTCAATGCAAGGCACATTTTATAGTGCTGTTTTATTATGCAGGCGAGCTTCAAAAGAAGCCCCATCAAAAAATGAATATTATTATTCCCCTGGTTGTTTGTTTAAATATGTCAACGCACATGACTTCCTGGCATGTACGTGAGATACCACAATCTGTCTTCAAGTTCCTGCATGATGTACATGTCAACACAGTGTACAGTGGGACTTCATTATAATGAGTTATGATATAACAAACTCCTATTACAACAAGGTAATACAGTGGAACCTCATTATGATAAGTTCTGGTATTATAAACCCTCTTACAACAAGGAAATACAATGTAACTTCATAATAATGAGCTCTGGTACAACAAGGAAATACAGTGAAACCTCATATAATGAGCTCTGATATAACAAACCCTCTTTCAACATGGTAATACAGTGGAACCCTGGTATAAAGAGCTATGATATAACAAAACCCTCTTGTAACAAGGCAATACAGTTAAACCTCGTTATAAAGAGCTCTGATATAACAACAACACCCTCTTATAACAAGGTAATACAGTGGAACCTCATTATAATGAGCTCTGATAGAACCAACCCTCTTATAACAAGGCAATACAGTTAAACCTCGTTATAAAGAGCTCTGATATAACAACAACACCCTCTTACAACAAGGTAATACAGTATAACCTCATTATAAAGATATCTGATATAACAAACCCTCTTACAATAAGGTAATACAGTGGAACCATGTTATAAAGAGCTCTAATAGGACAACAACAAGGTTTTATAAAGTGGAACCTCGTCATACAGTGCTATGATTTAAAAAAAAAACTCTTATAACAATGGTAATTTCACTGGTCCAAGCTCTTTAATCATTTTGCAGATCCCAGCTGTTCAAATTATTTTGTTGTTTTTCACAGGATACAAAAGTTTGTTCAATAATTCACTATCAATGAAAGTGACAAAAATGTTTAAAATACATTTAAATTATAACCCTTTCCTTATTTACAAACCTAGCCACATTTTGTTTAATATCAGTCACAAATGAGTTATATATAGCTTTAAACATTTTTATCATAAAGCTACATCTAATGATGATATGAATATGTTCAACATTTAACAAGTAAAATTGGCATTGGTCAACAAAATAACAAGGTACCCAGTCCATTATTCACAATTGAAGGCAACATCAATCACTTTTAAAGTTTAGGATTAAGAGCAAAATACATGTTTATTACAACCCTATCCCTATTTCTACCTACCCAGGATGAAATTCCAGTTGAAATTCTAATTGGTACCCATTGAATTCAATGGGTACCCATTGAAACCAATGGGTACCCATTGAAATTCTAATTGGTACCCATTGAATTCAATGGGTACCCATTGAAACCAATGGGTACCCATTGAAATTCTAATTGGTACTTATTGAATTCAATGGGTACCCATTGAAACCAAGTTTACCCATTGAAATTCTAATTCGTACCCATTGAAACCAATTTTACCCATTGACATTCTAATTGGTACCCATTGAAACTGAATTCAATTGGTACCCATTGGCATTGGTTTCAATGGGTACCCATTGAATTCAATTGGTACCCATTGTTTCATTTTCCATATACTTCGATTACCGATTGATTTCAATTGGTATAAATCAATTGGTAATTTTCAATGGGTAATTTCAATTGGTACCAATTGATTTCAATTGGTAATATAGTCAATGGGAATTTCACCCTGGGTAGCAAAGTTTTGTTTTTATATCAGCCCCAAATGGGTTAAAGCTCAAAGCAGTTTTTATCACAAAACTACATCTAATGATGATATTAACCTGTTTTACTTTGCCATTGATGAGAATGCTTAAATGACCATACACAAGATTCTTCTATGGACCGGGCGAGGTACCACATTTCGTGCTGAACTGATAGAGGCTATCAATATACATTAGCCTAGGAGAATTGAAAATCTGGCCCGAGAGCGAGAAATATTTTGTATGTATATACGTTTGTATACTAAATTTACCAAGGAATCCACTAACCGTTATTGCCTTTCTAAACTAGTGATACAATGTTAAGGAGACATTTTGAGAGGACCAAATTAATGACAACAGTATATCAGACTTCAACTTTTTGAGATAGACCATTTATTTGGCACAAAGAGAGTAACATTTTCAAGCATTATGAAATAGGCCTGTCTCTGAACGCGTTTCATGGGAACCGTTAAAGCACGGTTCCCGTAGTAAAGGGATTAATATGTTCAACATTTTACAAGTTAAAGGGGACCACCAGGCAAGGAACAACACATAATTATATGTTTTGGAACCGTTTTGTGATATCAAATAGATACCCAACATTTTGCAAAGGGTTGTGTAATTCATAAACAAAGCAATTAATTTCCACCACTTTTTGCGAATGCGCCAATGCTATTCACTCGTACGTTTGGAAACAATATAATCCCGGGCGATTCGTTCGCTCTGGACAAAGTAGTCTCGTACATGCAGATCCATGAACGCATGCGTTTTTTTTTCTTCGTTTTTTTCTGGAAACATATTTCTGTGAACTTGTTGATGGAATGGAATACTATTTAAGATGTTACCTTTCATTTATAAAAATATTATTTTTAGGTGGTGGTACCCTTTAAATTGGCACTGGTCAACAAAATGACAAGGTACCCGAGTCCATTATTCCCAATTAAAGGCCACATCAATCAAAGTTTAAGGATTAAGAGCATTAAATAACATTTATAAGAGCATTGTTGGCAAAATGCACGTACATATAATTATGTTTATAAACATGTTTATTTCATTAAACTTTCAAAAATAAAAATTAACGCTGCTCAACAAAACAACAGAGTATCCAGTCCATTATTTTCTATTACAGGCTGCATCAATCAATCAATCAATCAAAGATTGGAATCAAATGCATTAAACATCATTTGCAAAAACATTTTCAGTAAGGTGCAACTGTATTTAACCAAAATTTCTGATAAACAAAAGCTTAAAGTCAAGTACACTCTAGTCCGTGCTGATTTAAAAAGTGCACCTCTGTATTAACGTCAGTTTCATCATACAAAGTGCATTTATCGCCTACGGGGACACAAGAGATTTACATTTTACATATAGTATGTTTTCATTTTTTACTGCAACAGATTACACAGATCTGTGTGAGCATTGTCACAAGAGGGCACACTTCATTTTGTTATATCACTGGACCAAGCAGATTATATGCTTCAACCAATCAAAGTTGGTTTCAATTTTGTAGAACATGCATTTGCCATATATACCAAGTCTCCACGCAAACCATTTTCTCTACTAGCCCTGTTCAAACAAGTAAAATCATAAATGTTAAAATTGTACTTGCCCAAACAGAAATTGTACTTGCCCACTTACTTCTAAATGAAATGTACATTGTAAGGAATTATTAAATACTCTTGCAGTTGAAGAAAAAAATTAAGTTGCCCAATTGGGCAAGTAAACAAGACAATTTATGAAATTTTACTTGCCCGACACCAATGCATGTATAGTTGCCCCGGGCAAGTGCTAGTGTCGTGCCCTGCATATACACCAACCCCAGTATTTTTTTTACTCGAACCAGACTAGTGTTGATCACACAACATGTACCGCATCTCTGTACAATATTTACCAAAAGATGGCGCACTTCATTTTTCTAACATCACCAGACAGAGTACTTCAACTGTGATATTAATTCTTATTATATGATAGGTTTTCCCATCTATATTTTCTAACCATCAGTTTGAAATGAAATCATACTCTCAAAATGTACTTTTTACTTCTGGCAAGATGCATTTACTGATTAAAATCTCACTGATCTGAGAAATTACATAGCAAGCGTCGGTTTCACTTTTATTAACATGAGGCAAATCCTATTGGTATTTCAATCTGTGTGATACCGCCGATAGACACACTATGAAAAAGGTATAAGTTTAGATTTGTAGAGAGATTTGTATCGTTGTTTTTTGCCAAAATAAACAATTAACAGACATACTAATAAAAACAAAGTAAAAGCAAAATAAACAATGTAGAATTATGTTCTTCTGATATTTTGGATTCGAAGACAATTTGATTTCTCAGATTAGTGAGATTTTAATCAGTAAATGCATCTTGCCAGAAGTAAAAAGTACATTTCGAGAGAGTATGATTTCATTTATATGCATGGTTAGAATTAGAGGCAGACATGTACATGTAAGTGTAGAGGGAATGAGGGGATAGCTAGGGAGGCAGTCCCCTGCGTATGGAAACACTAATGGTCTAGTTTAGTCTAGACTCAGAGACTACTATTAGTAATAGTGTAAAACGCTATGATTCTCACAGGAATAGCGCTATATAAAATAACAGTTATTATTATTATTATTATAAATAACCGTTATTTTTATTATTATTATTTTGATGGTCTCGTTCCTCAGACTTGGGAGTCTATAGTCACAATGTACAACAAATGGTAACATGCTATTTTGTTGGGGACTCGGACTCGGAAATTGTGGACACTACTTCAGCACTGACTAATGTTCAGGCATGAGAAGAAATACCTCCAAGCTCATGCAATATATCTGATATACCACACTCACTCAAGGCCAGTCAATATTATATGAATAATTAATAAGTAATAATTGAAGCATTTATAACCCATTCAGGACTGGTCCCGAAAAAACTTGGGCTAGGGTCTATAGAGAATGCATGTTATAGCAAAATCAGTCAGTCCTGTAGGGGTTAATAAGAAACAATGCTATATATCAATTTGTCAACTTAGAACATTATATATTCTAAAGGAGCTATCTTAGCTCAGTTTTTTCTTACCATATATGCGCTCTGTTCTGCTGTACTCCCGACATACCAGATTGTTATTCCCGTGTAGTTTTTCCTCATGAACAATATTATATTCTCTGCATGTATTACAAGTGCATTCTGCATGTAGTTTATAAACACTGCGGAATCAGTTTCCAGTCAATGATCAAGCTCATTTGTTAATACCTTGCATGCACACTAAACCTTTAAGTCTGAATCATCGTCTGAAACTCATGTCTAAATCCACGATTACAACAGTTTTCCTCATATGGACAATATATTTCTGCGTTCAGTTCTGCACGGAGTTGTAGTAGCCTACTATCAAACCTCAAGAGCCTAGCTTCCATGCAGTGAGTAATCAAGCTTGTAATTTACTATAATGACCTTGCATCAACACTAAACCTCAAAGTCTGAAACATCATCTGAATCTCTAGTTCAAACCCAATACATGTTAACCTCTTGCATGAACACTAAACCTCAAAGTATGAAACATCATCTGAATCTCTAGTTCAAACCCAAGATGTTAACCTCTTGCATCAACACTAAACCTCAAAGTCTGAAACATCATCTGAATCTCTAGTTCAAACCCAAGATGTTAACCTCTTGCATCAACACTAAACCTCAAAGTCTGAAACATCATCTGAATCTCTAGTTCAAACCCAATACATGTTAACCTCTTGCATCAACACTAAACCTCAAAGTCTGAAACATCATCTGAATCTCTAGTTCAAACCCAAGATGTTAACCTCTTGCATCAACACTAAACCTCAAAGTCTGAAACATCATCTGAATCTCTAGTTCAAACCCAATACATGTTAACCTCTTGCATCAACACTAAACCTCAAAGTCTGAAACATCATCTGAATCTCTAGTTCAAACCCAAGATGTTAACCTCTTGCATCAACACTAAACCTCAAAGTCTGAAACATCATCTGAATCTCTAGTTCAAACCCAAGATGTTAACCTATTGCATCAACACTAAACCTCAAAGTCTGAAACATCATCTGGATCTCTAGTTCAAACACAAGATGTTAACCTCTTGCATCAACACTAAACCTCAAAGTATGAGACATCATCTGAATCTCTTAGTTATCCGTATTCATGTTAAAATGAGCACACGATTACACCAGTTTTCCTCATCTATAGCCAATATATTCCTATCTGCAAGTTCCGCATGCAGTTGTAGTACATGATGCATATAGTTACTCCAGGACTCATTTACAGTGAGTGAACAATCTCATTTACTAATTACCCTGCATTTACACTAAACCTCAAAGTCTTACTTGTTGCTGACTGTATAAAGTCATAACAGTAAAACAAAATCCGGGTTTCTGTATGCTTTATGAATGTAGGCGAGCCAGGGGTGTTTTCCACCTATACTATACAATGTACTTCATACATTGATCTTTAGGTGGCAGTATAGTTATCAAGTCAAAATTCTGGGTTTCAGATGCTGTGTGAATGTAGAGAGCCAGGGGGTTTCTCCGCCTGCTATATACTGCTACGCATTGATCTGTAGACTGTGGCGGAGTTACTCAAGCAAAAATACAATGGACGCTCGAACAATAAAAGTTGGGGGAGTAATTTGAGCTGACATTTGAGTAAATGGATAATAATGGATGGGTGGATTGATTGCATATTCCCTTTGGGGGTGTAATGTACACCAGTCTCTTAAGCCATTCAGGGCCAATTGATTTTGTATTAAGAAAGGGATCTAGTAATGTACGATCCCTTTAAACTTTTTCACACAGGTACCAGTCCTAGTAAGTATCTGAATTAATCCATTCAATACTACTTTTGATTATGTTTAACTAATTCATTCTCCATAGACCTCAGCCACAAGTAATTTGGGATTGACAAACTAGTCACATCTTTAAATATTTATATATGTTACAAATATGAATATTATATTAATTATAATATATCCTAAATAGGGTGCACCATACACCTGCACCATAAAAAAAAAAGGTTTTAAGGTAATTTGAACGATTAGAAAACATTTCGACTCAATTAGCACAATTAAAGACCATCTTATTTTGCTACAACATGGATTCTCCATAGATGCCAGCCCGAATAATTTGTGTGATTGTCGCCTTTCATTAACTTGAAAGGGTTAATGTACTGAAGTACGTGATACTATTTTAACTATACTATTTTAAGGCGCAGTCTAGGAAAAAACGATTTAGTAGTCTCAAACGATTCGGTTATACCGAGCTCTTTTTGCTCATTGTTAGGCAAAATAATACCCTCAGGCTCATTTTGGTTCCTTTATTGATTGGCACAATGACACACATTGTGCAACAGAACATAACACTTTACAGAATACCTGTGTATTGAGTATGGGGGAAGTATGTTTTCCACATTTGTTTAAATAGAAACATCTATAGAGTACGGCACTTGCGAAGAAATCGTTTGGAACAAGATGGGTTTTTGGCATGCTCTTCTGACAAATGCCCAAGCCTGCTGCAATTCACTATACTGTATGTCACTTTTTGTCAATGCTTTTTCGGCGTGCTCTTCCTTGTTGTTAAAAAGAAATGAATACTCATGTGACAGGATTTAACCAATCACTCGTAACTGAAACTACCATAGTCCTTTAATAACATTCAACATTTTCCAACTTTGTAAAAAAAAATATAAAAAAATATAAAATATAATAACATACGCAGGCCATTGGAGGCAATTAAATCATGCAAAACCAAATCAAATTTCACAGGAAATTTCAACGAATATCGATCAACCTTCACAAACAATTTTCTCTTGAAGCTAGAACCAGTATTAGAGATATAGGGATAAACTACACCAACCTGTTCCCTACTCAATTTTGTAATTCACATCTGGTTAGTACAATATACAGAACCCACCAGGTTCCCATAGAAAAATTAAGACAAAAATGTTGAGGGTCGGACTTACCGCATAGGCACATATGATGGTTCCTGCAGGCTGTCCATTTTGGGTTGGTCACTTTCCGTTTTGGACTGGTCACTATCCATTCTGGGCTGGTCACTATCCATTTTGGGCTGGTCACCATCCATTTTGGGCTGGTCACTTTCCATTTTGGACTGGTCACTATCCATTCTGGGTTGGTCACTATCCATTTTGGGCTGGTCACTATCCATTTTGGGCTGGTCACTATCCATTTTGGGCTGGTCGCTATCCATTTTGGGCTGGTCACTATCCATTTTGGGCTGGTCACTCTCCATTTGGGGTTGGTCACTCTCGGCCATCTCGTTTCACTCACAGGAATATACTCCAAATTTAAGTTCCTTCACCGGACCAAGATAAATATCCGGGTAGTTCTTCCTCAGCAAATCACTTCAATGACGGTTATTAATCAAATTTACCTACACCTTTAATCCAAGCTCGATCCCTTCGCGAAAACAATTATATATCCATGCAGGTTCTTTAAAAAAATAATGGTAGAGACAAGATCAATCCAGGATTTGAAACCAAAACATTGATGAAAGCCAAACAACTGTGGTCAGTCTCCTTCTACCACCTTGCACTGTTTTCTAAAAACTTAGTTCCTCATATCACAAGAATATAATTAACCGCACTGAACCCTTCTAATATGGCTGTTAATTAGAGCAAATCCACTTCGATGCAGCTTCTACCATTCAAAATCAGCTGTACATGCCTGACTGATTTCTATAGGTATACCCTTTTAAGGTTATGGCCTTCGATACAGTCTGCTGCAGTTGTTTTTCGAGGTCCAACCAATTCAAACTTTCTGCAGGGCATATGATAAAGAAACAAAGTTGTAAAATGTTTATATGATAAATAATCCGCTACCAGCAAGTCTTGCTGTCATCTCTTTGCCTATGCCAGGGTGCCTGCGAACCGCAGCTTTGTGATTGTTCGCTCACACCTCGATGCATTTTGAACAATAGAGCGTGTGTCTGGAGTGTTTGATTGAATATATATTTGAAAAGTCTGCTCTGCTTTATGGAAATTAAAAAAATAATTGCGTCTGGATATAGCAAAACCCTGCACTTCAGTGTTGGTAATAATTCATGTTTTGAAGACATTGACATCCCAAGTTCAATACGTGTGACAGTTCATGTTTTCAAGAAATGGACTTTATATTATAAGTTCACACAATGTACATGTATGTACGTTTAAAATGTGTTTTTGGTAACATTTTGTTTGACTTGAAAAAAAATCATATATCTTTGCCAATTATTGTACTGTTTTTGGAGGCATCAAATGCAATGAGGCCTTTATCATGGTTTGAACATTCTACGTTTATTATTTTTGTCAACATGTGCAGGGTTTTGCTATATCCACTTAAATGATTATTCAATGACGGATATCTTTGTTTCAATGACATGAACTATGTTCATATTACAATTATTCTAATGTCTACATTTATAATTTCTACTTTCCTTAGCTTTTCAGGAACCTATAAGTGTGGCAATCGCTAATACAATGAACAATATTCCATTTACTTATTATATGCGAGTGTTAATGATTTGTTTATTATAATATGTGGAGAAATATAAATAAACAAAATCATGACTTGTTAGCCTTGATATCGTGATAATCTTGTCGATAGACCATGTAACATTTTAGCTTGTGTGGCAATAAGGGTGCTATATGACTCTCAAGCTTACCACTCATATATAATTACTATTGTTTTTTGTGATGATGATCTACATCTTCCATTTATTTGTTATTTCTTATCTTTCAATTGGAAATGTATCTTCTTTATATTATGCATTTCATTGTATGTATTATTTGTATTTATGTGCTTTCAAACGGAGGGGGCTGTGATTTAGAAATTAGATTTTCCCCAGGTAAATCCTATTTTCTTTGTTTAGTTTAATTCATGTATTTCATGTACAATGAAAATACCTATAACCATAAGAATGCAGAAGTAAACAAAAAACAATAGTGTAAAGTGCTCAGAGATGATATTGTATCATATTAGGCGCTATGTAAATCAAACCTTTTATCATCCTATTAAACAAACAAACAAACATTACCCCGTAAACATTTTAGTGGATATAAACATTAGGTCTAGATAATGGCCATCATGCATTATACATTGAGATATATGTAATTCAATTAATCAACCTAAGTGCAAATGTGACAAACCAGTAATAGTTCTTCACTGTAATATTTTTAATCACTTTGATAAATTGCATCATGTTCAATTATTATAATCACTTGGTGGTATCAAGCTTAGCAAAGTTTAGAAAGTTCAGAAATCAGTCAGTATGTCATGTAGCTAGAATAAGAAGTTTGTTACTTTGAAATTGACACAGTGCCCTCTTGTGATGATAAGCAGCACAGTCAAGTAGCAAAATAAATTTCCCCTTGATATAAAATCTAATGGATATAAACTAACTTTTAATAAAAAAAAAACTAACTTAATAAAAGGGAAACGAAATGCTGGCATTTTTTTAATTACTGTTAAAGGGATCTAGTAACTTTGTTGACATGTGCAAAAAGTGATGAATGGTTGATGCAATGTATATTGTTGTTATCTCATATGTCCACAGGGTATTGTGTGAAAATGTCAAGTTAAATGGACATTGCATGGCCAAGTAATGAGCGAAAATGCAAAGTGATAGTCACTAACTCACTGCACTCACTTTGTACATGGTAAGAAAAACTCTGGGGGAGTTTTTCTTATCTGAATACTTCGATCGTACATATCTTTGTAACGAAAGGGAAATTTGAAAAACCAAAACCTGTCCCATGATTTTATTGGTAATACGAATACAACAAGGTATGACGGAACCGCTAGAATAAAAAAACAAAATTGAGGATTTGGACAATGTTACTTAGTCCCTTTAATGATACATGCATAATTCCTGTCGCTTCTAGTCATAATTATATTTCCTCTTGGGTATCACTAATAATAGAAATAATCAATGTTTTTTAAACCACTTTCATCTGTTTTGGCTAAACACTGGAGGCTAACATCTTTTCCAACTGTACCATATGAAACATCATCTTACCTTACACTAGCAAAAACAGGCTATGTAGCCATTGACATAGCAGCAGATGCACAACAAGAGCGGTTACATAAACCCGTTTTGTTAGTGCACGCTCAACTGCGCTCAGATGACGTTTCATATAGTACTGTTAGAAAACATTTGATAGCGGTTTAGAAAACATCAATTATTTCCATATATTAGTGATACCCAAGAGGAATTATGCACGTATCAGCAACAGTAAGCAAACATTCTAGCATGTTGTTTCCCTTCAACCATACATTTCATGCATAGCAGGCATATGTGACCTTACACCACAAAACGACCGTTATGTCGCAGATATAGTTTCTCTGTTATTAGAGGGAAATAGTCAAATTTTGATAAAAATATGAGATTCAGGGATTTTGTCTTTCCTGAATTAAGGTATCTTAAAGGTGCACCTGTAAAGTGTCAGATATTGCCCAAAATGACATTTGAGACTTCAATCCTATACCAAAATCATTGTAAGATATGTCCGAATGATGTGTGAAAGTTTCATTGAAAAAGAACACTGATTTCCTGGTTAAAAAAGCGAAAATTTGCGTCAGCTTTTACAACGTATTACTGTAGGACATGAGGTTCATGACCATTCATTAACGCTCCTGAGCTGAATGATTATCAATGATAGATATTGTCATACTAAAGGGGCATTTGAAAAAAATCTAACCCTATTTTATTCTTCTCTTACCATTTAGCCAAACAACACTGTAGAAGAGAAATGTGGAAGGTCAAATTCATTTTTGCGGCATTATACACTTTACAGGTGCACCTTTAATCTACTTTCTATAGAATGTTGATCATCAGAAATCATGTTTAAGTACGTTTGTTCATCAAATAAAGATTATCAGATAACTGCGCTTGCTAAATAGTTTGCTAACACAACATCTTGTACACTACAACATTTGTGAACATCTTTTAAAGGGACAGTCCCTCTTTTACAAAACGTCTGAACAGTTTCTAGTTGATGGATGGGGATGAATGTAACACACACAAAAAAATCAGATCGAACAGCCCTGTAATTTGGATTCTACGAATGAAAAACGAATGCGTCCCTCCATCAAACTATATATCGGTCAATAAAGGAGTTTAACTGATTTAGCATAATATTACAACAATATTGTACTTATTCTTGTAAAGGTATTGTGAAGCCGACATTTGTAAAGGTATGTCACAGAAAAAGATCTCAAAAATGAAGAATATATAATTACATGTAGCCAGTTTAAGGGAGGTTTGGTTATTTTGTTTAGTAATCGCTTACCTAGTGTTATTGATGCGCGGGTCACGTAGCTAGCGCGGGACACATAGGGGTCACACATAGCGCTGTGGCACTCCGTGGAATACGTGAGCGAACTTTCTTGACGAGTGAATACACGTATACTGCACAATTAACCGTTGGAAGATGGTTTATTAGATTTAGGTTTATAACTCCACGAAAAAGAGATTTCAAGCCCTAATTTTTTCAGGCATGCTATTAAATTACATTTTCTTTCATATAAGACAATAAACTCGCAACTTTTGAAATTTTGCTTGCAAAAGAGGGGCTGTCCCTTTAACAATATGCCTCAACCTTAAATATATGCATTGAAGCTTTACTATTCATACATTTGTACATTCACAAATCTCTAGCTTACTGATTGCTTTTAACGGATTTAACAATGTTCGCTCCTTATTTCCTTACGAGTTGGATCCTTTTCATATTATTCTTTAACTTAGCATTTCAATATGGATAAAACGCAGACAAAGCTTATATTGAAATATGCTTGATGGAAAACTTTTGTATGGATTTAATATTTTTAATGGGAAACGTGTTTTTCCACTTCGAAGGTACTGTATATAAACCCATTCAGAATCGGTGCATAAAATACCTTTTGGTTATATAGGTGCATGGATAGTCTGTGCATGTTATATACCAATATCAAACGGTGCTGGATGGATTAAGAATAGGGGAAAGAGATATCAAAGAAGATGAGGGTATTTAGGGGGTATTTAGATAATCTCTCCAGAGCTCCCTCCCCAGCAAGCCTTTTATCATGAATACATTGCCTCTGGAATACTCTGATTCATAATTAAAGGGTACCGTAACCACCCAAAAACAATATTCTTATTACAGAAAGGTAACATCTTTAGTATTCCATTCCATCAACAAGTTCACAAAAATATGTTTCCAGAAAGAAAGAAAAAATAATTGGAAAACGCATCACCATTCTAAAGCATGCGTTAATGCGGTCTGAATTGCGAAGACTAATGTGTGCAGAGCGAACGAATCACCCGGGATTCTATTGTCTACAAACGTACGCGTGAATAGCATTGGCGCACTCGCAAATGTTTGGCCTAGCTGTTGGGAACCAGGATATAGTAGTGGTTCCGTAAGTGGTGGAAATTAATTGCTTTGTTTATGAATTACACAACCATTTGCAAAATGTTGGGTATCTATTTGATATTACAAAACGGTACCAAAACATATAATAATGTGTTGTTCTTTGCCTGGTGGTCCCCTTTAATACATTGCCTCTGGAATCGATTCATAATTAACTCATTGCCTTCAGGAACATGGCGGGTCCTGTATTAACTCTATGGGGGATTGCAAAATCTAGTGAATGGGTATAATGCAAGGAATATATCAATTTTCCATGAGCAATCACGGTTGCTTTGCCCATGGTGAAAACAAACTTCATATAACCCTAACCCTTAAAGACTATTTGATTTCACTATAATATGACATGCCGGCATTCTCCATAGACCCAAGCCTTGATGAGTATGTTTATGTTGGTCTTGGCCAGGTTAACTCCTTTTTCTGGATTACATCAAGGAACTCATTGGCCCGGATTCACAAAGGAGGTTTGTAGGAGGTTTGTACAAACCATGGTCTATCCATGGTCTACATCTATGGAGTGCCATTTGTAAACTGATGGAGAAAGAATGTAAACTCCTTACTTGTTAACAATGTCGATGGTACACATTTACAAAATGCACCAAATAAATGTTTGTCTTCTCACATGGTGAAATTTGCTGGTTATAGCAAGCACTAACAGTCATATCATTAGAAATTATAAATTGTTTTACATGTATACGAGCAGCACTCCATAGATGTAGACCATGGATAAACCATGGTTTGTACAAACATCCTACAAACCTCCTTTGTGAATTGCACCCTATGGGTTCATAACGAAAGTGTGATATGCTTTGTGTTAAGATTTGATTGTGCACTATGTGAATAACATAGAAAACCTATTTAAATTGTGTTTTTTTAACAATGTGGCAGGATTTCAATATTTTGATGCGAAACAAAGCACCTGGCCTGAACAGGACCTGGTAAATCCTTAAATGGATGTAAAGTAACGTTGTCCAAAATCCACAAAACCTTACTTGGAACTGGTTGGTTCTCTCGTACCTTGTTGTAATCTTATTACCAATAGAAGCATGAAACAGTTTCGGTTCTTCGAATTTCCCTTTCGTTATCTTCTAATAACCCCTCTAGATTTTGTCAAAGAGCTGCTTGGGTTGAATAAAATGAAGTGAATATTCATGATAAAAGTGTGATCTGCTTTGCATTGGTAGAGGATCTGCACTATGATAATAAGAGCTAGACAACCTACAGTCGCATATCAATATCTTAATGCAAAATAAAAGCCCTTAAGACTTTGCATGCTTTGTAAGTCCTGCACACATTTTAACCCATTGCCTACAGGAGACTGGCTGGTTTTGTTTTAAACTCTATCGGAATTGCAAGATCTAGTAGGGAACATGTTTAATTTGTAAGAAATTGCTTTTGGAAAGGGTAATTCTTGCATGGAGTTTGTTGGTGACGGCATGCGCACTGAATGTACGTGAAAAACAGAAAACTTTCGCTGTGGCAGGATATTCATATCTAATGCGGATTGTAAACTCTCAATATCATATGGTACACGTATTTTAGAGTCAGTGTTATGCAGCGTTATTTGAAGGAAATATAAATATTGTTTCTGCACTTGAATGCGATTTAGGAATTGCAAATTACATTATGCTACATTATACATTAGCATAGTCTATGTAGCTTAACCCATTGCCTATGGAAACCTGGTGGGTCCTGTATTACATGTAACTCTATGGGGATTGCAAAATCTAGTAGGGAATGGGTTAACCAATTGCCTATGGAAACCTGGTGGGTGGATCCTGTATTAACTCTATGGGGACTACATGGGAAGCACACATCCACAGCATTTTAATAAAGTTTCCATACTCACAGTCACTCACAAACTTTGCATAAAATGCTTCTTTATACTGTACAAATTCTACAGGAACCTGTTACGTTGTGTATTAATTCTATGTGGATTGCAACATCTAGAAGGGAATAGGTTAAGCCATTGCCTACGGGAACCCCACATCCACAGCATTTTGATGAATTAGTTTCCATATTACTCACAATCGAGTCACAAACTTTGAATAAAATGCTTATTTACAATAATAAAACAAATTGTTGGGATATCCTCAATCTTCTTTTTAAGCCTATGGCGCGTTCCCAGGAAGTCCTAGGTTATCGACAAAGCAAGCTGCTTTCACGCAGAGCGTAATTTGCCTCGTGGGATACTAGAGCGCGGCCAATTAACCTCATTTCCATGCACGCTGACAACACACGAAGAACCTTTTAAAATGTCGACATCCAAGTCACAATTATGTACGCTACAATAGAAGACCTTTGTAGAAAATCAAGGAACTTTCACATTTTCAAATTAGATATAGGGCAACAAATATATCAAGTGAAATTATATGCGTTGGTCTCAATTTTTACAAACCTTGTAAAAATCAAGAAACTTTCACATTTTCAAATCATAGGGGCAACAAATATATCAAGTGAATTATGTATGCTTTGGTCTCAATTGTTACAAACTTTGTACAAATTAATGTTATTCTTTTTTACTTTTATAACACCTTTTTGTACATCACAATTATCTAAATCAAGATATCAACCTAACCTATGGGCACTTATTGGTGAATGCATTCAAACAATTTCAAGGATTACCAATTGTCTCACCCCCCCCCCACCCCCCCCCCCCCACCCCCCCTTCCCCTGATCCTGCATTTATCAACTCCCATGACTTAAAGGGGTCTAGTAACAATGTCAAAATCCACAACATTTACTTAATAGAACTCTAGCGGTTCTCACATACCTCGTTGTTTTTGTATTACCAATAATAGAAGCATGGAACAGGCTTTGGTTTTTTCAAATTTCTCTGTCGTTATAAAGATATGTTTGATTGAATTGTTTGGATTCAAAAAGCTCCACGGGAGAATTTAAACTGTGTACACAAAGTCAGTGCAATGAGTCACTTTGCATTTTCGCTCATTACTCTGCCATATATGACACTCATTTGCCATGACATTTACACACATCACTCAGTGGACATATCAGATTACAGAAACTCACATTATAACAACCCTTCATCAGTTTTTGCACCTGTCTTCGAATTTACTAGATCCCTTTAACCCATTGGGTGTGAGTTTTTTTTACATAGACCACAGGGCAGTTATTTTAGGGAAACCAGTCCTGGGGGGTGTTTCACAAAGATCCTAAATTGAACTTAACTCTAAGTTGGACTTAAAAAGTATGGAAAGCCATTAGTTTCTTGGAAAAAAAACTGTTGAAAAAGATCTTTTAAAAGGCTTAAAATGTTGATACATATCATAATAATATGTTCTATTATCACGGAGATTTCATGTTCTTGATGTAACATTTATTGACATTCTAAAATACTTGCATTCTTGCTGTTGAATATGTTTTATTCCAAGGCTACAAATGGCTTTCCATAATAGTTAGGTCCAACTTAAGAGTTAAAGTCATACCTGTAAAGTGTCCAAATCCACGAAAATTACTTGGAGCTTCCTCGTTTCTCTTCTACCGTGTTGTTTAGCTTATGGTAAGAGAAGAATAAAATAGGGTTTTATTTTTTCAAATGTCCCTTTAGTATGAAGATAATTATCATTGAAAATCATTATTTCTAAAGCGTTAATCAACGCAATTGAAAAAAAGTACAATTGTCTTAGCTGAGAACGTCCGCATGCAGCACCCGTGAGAACATTCCGGAGATTGAACTTTGAGCCGAGCGAGTTCAAATTCCATGAATTATGTACTACGTGTGTAAAAATACACGGGTGCGAATATCTCAAACGGATCATTCATTACTGCGACAAAAGTATGGCAGACCATCAGTATTCGGTGATAAAATATGAACTCAATATTCGTTTTTTTCACTAGGTAAACAGTGTTCGTTTTCTTTCAAACTTTCACAAATCTTTCAATTGTATTTTACAATGATATTGATATAGGATTGAAGTCTCAAATGTCATTTTGTGCAATATCTGACACTTTACCTGCATCACTTTAAGTTCAACTTTAAAATCTTTGTGAAACACCCCCTGAATAGGTTAACCTTTTGCTAACAAGAGACACATTGACATTTGTAATTATTTATCCAACACAGAATATACATGGCTAGGGAGTTTGTGTGGGTTTATTAATGTACCATGCACGTGACAGATATTGAACGCGCTGAATATTACATTTTACACCTCTCCCGAGACGCCATCAATATATAATGTCTGAAAATTTGAGCGTCATAATCATATTTTAGCTCACAAATTGATTTCTCATGCTGATATTTGCAGGAATAAGATGTTGTTTTGTATGATCACTATACTTATTCTCCTATAACTTTCTAAAAAGTGGATTGATAGATATACAACTAGAAATCTTAGGCTCATAATGTGATTTTTATACTGTAATTATCCCTAAGGGGGTAACTCAATTTTGATACTGTAACAAAATAATGTGCGCCCAACACAAAAATACATAGGAAGAAAATTCTGTTTGGATGCAGCGTTATGCAAGATTATGCAATAATATCTCACAACTCTTTTTAATAAAGAATATGTAAGAGCAAGCTACAATATGAAAAGGGGTTGAGACAGTTGCATACACCTTAAACTCCCTTTGTATCATCAAGCAATTCGCACAATATTATGCAATAATATCTCACAACTCTTTTTAATAAAGAATATGTATTAAAGAGCAAGCTATATATGATAAGGGGTTGAGACAGTTGAATGCATGTACGTCAAACTACCTTTGTACTATCAAACGATTCGCACAACCGGAACAACGTCAGGACCAACCAAAAAAAACAATTTTCTGAAAGAACCACAACTCGAGTGTCATCTTTGAACAGAAAATATACAGTGAATGAATAATATTCATCGCTCATATCACTCGTCTCCACGGCAATTACACACTTGAGAAGTGGAAGTGTGACAAAGCTGTTGCTATGGAAACTCAAGAGTCTCTCAAAGATAACGAGTATTCAAGATGTGGGAGAGAAAAGGGCATATGTGACATTCCTATTTAATTAAGTGAATCACAAAATCTGATTACAAATAATGCTTTGATCAGACGACATATATTTTGAAACTTCTTAATTATACTGCGTAAACTATCTACATATTCTGCATGTGATATGGACATGTAATAGATGAATTATTAGTGATTTCATTATCCATTAAAGATTAGTACCTGCCCCCTTTAACATATGTATATTCTCTGAATGTACAGAAAAGCCTTTCGCTAAAAACACCCCTTTTTTAAAGTGCCTTGGCCCAAGCCCCCAAGCCCTTCACTCCCTCTACGACGAGATCTGGCCAATCATCATAAAATAAGCGAATCCCTCGACGCGGGGAGGACGGGAGGGTACTTATAAAGGGGGCAGGTACTAATCTTTAATGGATAATGAAATCACTAATGATTCATCTAATCCAGTACAAGATCTAGTACCTGCCCCCTTTAACATATGTATAATAACACAGACCAACACCCAACACAGTAAGACAATTACTGTGAGGGGGAGGGGTCGAGAACACCGCAATGCGGACCCAGCAGCCAGCGCTGCCACAGCAACGTCAACCTACTAGCTACCATGTCACGGAGAACCAAGAAAGGGAGGCATAGGATGAAGCCCAGAAGGCGGTCCCCAGGGACCCTCCACCGGCACTCCGGCGAAGGGGTCCAGGAAACCGCGACCGTCCCTGCATCATGGACACGAAACGACGGCAGGGCCAAGGCCTAACCCGGCACAACCACTTCACATGCGGCCCGGGCACCTCAACCTATCGACTCAGACCGACGAAAACGCCGGCACACGGCATGCAAGACGGCACTAGACGACGAGAAGGAGGCCGGCAAGAAAGGAGGCCTGCACGACGCGAGAAATCAAACTCGCTCGAGAAACCCTTGAGCACGGCCCCGGAGGCCGACCAATAGCACCTGAACGACGCTCAGGATGCCCTCGTCGAAAAGCTCAAACAACAAACCAGCTATCTCTGCTACAGAAGCAATGGAGAAGCTAATGACGCATCACTTCTTGAAGCATAATAACCGAGAGTCGTACGACCGCCAGGCAACTCCCTAGAGGAGGGCAAACGAGCTCTGCCGCTCGGGCAGAGAGTCCACCCTGCACTGCCGGCTGCCGAACAGCGGCCACAACGCTAAGAGCAGGCAACGAGGCCGGGGATGGCCTCCCCGACAATGGCCAAACCATCAGACCAGGCCGCAGGGCAAGAGACAGACTAAAACAATCCTCGAGCCCCCCAAGCGTAACCTTCCCTGGCGATGAAAAATAAATAAAGGCACCCTATTGACTCACAATAGAGCGCTACCTAAAGTGGCGACCTTGCCAGGACGCGAACCTGGAGTCCCTGATTCGCAGTCAGATGTCTTAAAGAGATTGAGAGAGGGTTGAACTCGAGACCCTGAGTGACTGAGTCAAGGTCGCTATCCAATACACTACACAGTATGTCACCCTATCCATAGGGCAACAAGGCCACGCACCCTCTCACCACTGCGAAACGGAACTAGCGCCCAAAACTACCTGCTCGATGTCGGCCAATTAAGGACGCAACGGCAGCAACAACACTGGAGGCGACACCCAACACCATCATGGCAAAGGGCGGTAGTGAGAACTACCCAAACCTGAGAAATATCGGTGTCAACAACATACTGCAAATACTCAACCAAAATTTGGAAACCAAGCAACATAAACGCTTGCCCGACTCCATTGCATCCCAAGAAACTATCGACAATAAGCCACTGAGAACATAAGGATGAGAGTTGAGTCGTTCAGACTAACGCAAAAGTCCCCTGGAAAACCCCACTGTCCCATCGAACGATCAAGGGAGTGGGAATAACAATGCCCACAATCATCTACTCTTCCACAAGGCCAGGGATGCCGATGGGGGAACCCCCTAAACGGCTACTTCCACGAGAAACACCGGACCCGCGCCATGAAATCAGAGTATCCATGGCAGGGCCAGGAAAGTCGCAAGATAACGCGAACGGAAACGACAACGGGAAGAGAAGCCTCCCCGCAGGCGTGACCTAGCAAATGACACTAGGACTAGACCTATCTCTCTCCTAGCCACTGCGCGGGAGAGAGCTACGCGCCCGACGGAAGCAGACAATTGTCATGCATAAACAATCGGCACGACATAACAATCCCGCCCTAGCTAGCCCGCTGGCGCGGCCGCGGGCCGGGGCGGGAAGCACAAGTGAACCGTCGCTATAGCGAGCCCTAGATCGCGGGCGGCATGGCCAACCGATCGCCGGGGCCGCAACCCTAACGACCATCAGCGCGGGAAGGTCCCGACAACATCACAGTCATAAAACAAAAGAATCTGAAGCTCCAAAAATGTAACCGGAGCTCAAATCAAGGGCCCCAACTCCTCGCCTGCGCGGCCAGGGCCCCATAAATTCAATGAGCTAATAAACAAGTGAATCCAGAGCTCCACAATTATAAATAAACGGAGCTCACGACCATATTGCCTTGGATTCGGCCTAGAGTCCAAACACGTATAGCACTGTGTCAAGGATCCTACTGCCGGGCACTAAAATTTAACGACACACCAAGCGTTAAATGCCTCTTACACAAAGTGGAAATAAAACAAGCAGCTGCATAAAACCACATTCAATATAGCAATATATTCAACAATTCACCACGACACCAGCCCTATAGACCACTCACCGACCGCCACGGAGGGTAGAATAACATTGACCAACGCTCCCGAACGTTCCAGATGCTACAAAAGCATCATAAAAAAACCATCATACCTCACGGATGTACACCGCGCATCGACGGAAACGGATGCCAGCGTCGCGCCATATTGAAGACTAAAACCCAACAAGCCGCATGATGGCGCTACATATTGTCCCGATGATCTAGCATCGGGCAAATGTCCTCAGGAAAGAACCACTCGATCCCCGAACCGAACGAGGCACTGCATCCAGGCCACCGCGGCGCCGATCGCGCCGCTCGTCGTGAAAACAATCACGCACCACAACCTCCGCAGTCCCGCTAAAGCGCGGGAAGGGCTCAAATGGGCTGACACGAGCCCGAGAAACAAATCAAGGGCCCTGTCGTATACATAAACTATGCACAACCCAAACGTCAGTCAGAAGTACTATAACGTACCGCCGACGAAACTGGCGTAGGACCATATATCGTCGCGGAAGGAACTCGCGAAAGACAATCAAAGCCCGAAACTAGCCAGGCAAGCATATCATTCACAGCGTGCTGAGGTCAACCGACCTGCCCGACACGGCGACAAAAAAGAACCACTATAGAATTGCGGCCATACCCCAAAACTATATCCAGCCGCCCAAGACGCCTTCTTTGTTATCATGTTAACACCGAATAAAAATAAATCAATTCGATAAACATAGGCACCCATATGCTCCCGCATACCTAAATACAAAAGCAACCGTATCTATATATTACTCCCCACAGAGGGCGGCTAAAGAGAAAAGGGGGAACATTGATCACCCCTTAATAACCATGTTCATACTAAATGAGCATATCCAATTCAATGAACATTATGCAAACGTACAAACATATAAACTTATATCTCTATATTTCTCCAGCTCACCCAGGAGGGGCCGCTTAAGAGAAACCGCTTAGGGGAAAGGGGGGAACATTGTTCGGTCCTTTACAACCATGTTCATACTAAATGAGCATATCCAAATCAATGAACAATACACATACGTAAAAACATATACACTAATATCTCTGTATTTCTCCCGCTCCCCTAAAGAGGGGCCGCTTAGGAGAAAACGGAGCAATGTTCGCACCGACGAGAAAAACCCTCCCTTCGACTTCGAATAGCCAGAGGATCTCCCGCGGCCAGGGGGTAACATTCAAGTAATTCACGTGGAGAGGCATCCGGAGCTACACCGGGGACCTCCAGATCTGCAGTCGAAAGCTCAACCACTGAGCTTAATTCCCCCCACCATGCCTACATCGACAGAAGTCAATCACATAGCTGAACAATGCAGGGGGGGCCCCTTAAGTATAAACAAATTATAACAGGGGACATCCGGATCTACCCGGGGGCCTCTCGACCTGCCGTCGAAGCTGACCCCCCCTGAATCCGCTGCCCGTGAAAACACACGAACGAGACTGCACACGACTCGAACACCCCACCACGAGGGGTATGGCCCAGACAGAGCCAGCACCCGACGTCGATGACGGACTTCCAACTCATCAGCCCTGGCTGCGATGCTCTGAAACGATGCCGGAAACACCGACAACCGAAGAGCGAACGCGCCGTCACCGAGACAAGAGACCAGCAACGATCTCCTCCTCGAAGGCCTGTGCACAAACGGTCACCCCGACAGGGCCCACCGAAGCAGCCAGGGTCAACAGCACCGGGGAGTCGGTCCCACAAAAAAAGACCACGATCGCTTGACTGAAATGGCAAGGCCGTCGACCGCCCGCCCTCGGGAGCTAAGTCGCGGAGCCTCAGCGATCCTCCCCAGCTACTGCCTCGCATTCCTGCGCCACTGGAAATAAACGAGCGGGGGGGGGGGGGGGCGGAGCCACACCCCTATTGGCGTCCGTCCGCCCCACGGATCTACTGATCCAATGAATATGAATCTATCAACATCATACTAAAACATTTTAATGTAGACACAACGTTCATATTCAATAATACTAGGCAACGTTCCATAAGCGTTAATAGCTATCTGGGCCCCCGCCCCGAAGACAAACAGGCATGAGGTACGCCCCAGACAAGCAGAACCTGAGCCGCAGGCCACAGGGGGCAAGCCACAGTGGGGAAGCCACCGTGGACAAGCCCGGCCGACGCTGGCAACTCGGCATCCGCCGCAGTCGCAAGAAGTCCGAATGGATACGCCCTGAGCGAGGCCGCGCCTAAACAGGGGAAGCCGCGACCAGGGGAACCAGGGGACACCGGCACACCCCCCATCGGAGCACCGGAGGCCCGGGCCAACGGTCCCTCCGCCTTATCTTGGGACCGAAGACCACCCCTCAGCGTCAAAAGCTAAAGACCGGGCAGAACTCTAGGTTCAGAGGGGTATAGCACAGCGAACCGCGAGCCCGCCTAGGCTTAAACATCTTTAAGAAGCGAGGCAGGCTGGGCACAGGCCGGCCCGGTCTCGCAACTACCACCCGCAACACGGGGGTGAGACGCTCGAAACCACGTGAAATGATGCCATTCCATAAATCCAGCTGACAACGACAAGAGAGCAGGGAAAAGGTAGAAGGTAACAAATCCCCAACTCCCCCGCCAGGAACAGCAACCCAACTGAATCCATAGGATTCCACAAGACCGCCATCGCGGTGGGGCATCGGTACACACCACATCGGCAAGCCAGGTCTGAAGTCCATGATAGGCACGCCCAAAAGAAAAGCCTGCCTACACGGGACTTAACTCTGAAAAAGGAAAAAAGAAGCGATTTGTATAGCGCCTAACATGATCGATAACCATCTTAAGACTCTCACAAAAAGGAGCTAACAGACCCACTACCACAACAAGGGATAGCCGACCCACAAGGGGGGGGGGGCCCCCCTTGGGCGTATACAAATCCCAGGCGCCGCCCCGCCTGACGGCGCCCAGGACGCACATCTCGATCTGAAGGGGAAGGCGGGAGGAGGGGGGTCGCCGCCCCCCCCACCCCCCCTACATGCATAATTCGGAAGTCGGAGCACGGGCCAATGGGACGCGCGACGACAACCGCTACATATCGGACATGAAATACTGGACAGGGTGCCCGCGGCAACATGGACTGCACAAAAGAAACACCCCACGAATGCCCCGAGAACACGGGGGAGTTGGTCCGCAACCCCCCCCCCCCTACCCGAAGGGAGCGAACTACCCATCTATTCTTCTCTAATAAATGCGCGGCCTCCCGGTGGGCTCAATCCGAACCAGAGGTCTAGGACTTGAAACAAAGTTCCCTGCTTATAAAAATGATTCCGACTACAATATTTGGGGGAAGGGAGCAGAGAGCACCGAATGCGGCTCCGCCCCCTAAGTGCGAACTTTAAAGAGACCCGCGCCCTAAAGCCGGCTCAATAAACACACAACGGAACCCGCTAAACTGCAAGCAAACAAAGGCTAACATGCACTACCAAACGCACTACATGAATAACCAAATAAGGGGGAGGAGGCCAGAAGGTACTATTTCAACCCGTGACCCCCCCAGCAGTAAAGGTAAACTTCCAAAGGAAGAGCACTAACGTAAATCCACCTTCCCAAAAAAACAACAAGGACCTACGCGCGAGTGCTAACGTCCTTGCAAACGTGCTCAAACCAAAAGAGAGAACACGAAACACAAGGAACGAGGGCCCAGAGCCAGCAAAAATCGAAAAAAAAAAAAAAAAAAAAAAAAAAAATTTTTCACAACACCCCAGGGCCAAGCCCCCACCCCCCAAGGGGGGGGGGAGGGGGGGAGGGGGGGGGGGGAAGGGCCCGAGCCCCACCCCCCCCCCCCCCGGCCGACACCCGAATCCAGAAAAAAAAAACAAACACAAGAGAGGCAAGGGAGGTTAAAATACCCCTGCACCGTGGAAAACGGGAAACGGGAGGAACAATAAACATCTCATTTAATAAAATAGACAATCAAAGCTTCCTCAGTCACACAATAATTATAAGGGGCAAAGTCACGCACGAACTAAAACCCCGACAATAACACCGTGCGAAAACAAAATGGCCGCCCGGCGCTGACGTGGCAAAAAACCAAACGCCAACGGGAGGCCGATCCTCCGAGCGCACCCGCTGAGTAACGGCGGAGAATCTTTCAAAAATACGCCCGGAGCGCCCGATTCACGGGGCCAAAATTAAACTATAAAACGGCCGCCGGAACGGACAACAAATTCATTCAAAACAAAGTAGAGGTAATGCTCGAAGTGAAAGGATACAAAACATGTAAACAAAGTATTTTCACAAAGTAAACAATCAAATCTTCCACAGCCACACAATAATCAGAAGGGGTAAAGCAACACACGAGCTAAAACCCCAACTATAACAACACCAAATTCAAAATGGCCGCCCGACGCTGACGTGGCAAAAACCACCCGTCAACAAGAGGCAAACCCTCCGAACGCACCCCCAGAGTTCTGGGGGGAAATTTTTCAAAATACGCTCGGATCGCCCGTTTCACGGGGCCAAAAACAGAAAGCCAAACGGCTACAAAAAGGCCGCCAAAACAGGACAACAAACCCTTAAAAAAAAACGGGCCAAGGCTCTAAATAAGGCAGGGATGATGCTCGAAGTGAAAAAGGATACAAAAGTGTAGATTTCACTGCAACTTCAGAAGATTGAAAGTCCAAAACGAGAGCTCCAAAAAAAAACACGTCAGGCTAGACTGATGATTCGCGAAAAAGATGATTGGCCAGATCTCGTCGTAGAGGGGAGTGAAGGGCTTGGGGCTTGGGCCAAGCACTTTAAAAAGGGGTGTTTTTAGCGAAAGGCTTTTCTGTACATTCAGAGAATATACATATGTTAAAGGGGGCAGGTACTAGATCCTTGAACTGGATTACATATGATTTCAATTATTTAAAGGAGGGGTTCGGACGATTTCCAGCATTTACCAATCAAAGAAGCAATATTTTTTCAACATATTGCCTTTGTCCGACGAAAAAAGACCAACTGGATCATTCACAATCACTTTGGGACTAAATAAGGTACAGTTCTTGATCGAATCTGCCGCCAGTGAGATCTATCCCAGCATGCAATTTTCGTGACGTCGATGCCTCACTTTGCTGCCAATACAAAGCAAAGTGAGGCTGGCGCGTCACGCGACCACGTGATAATAAATCGGAAGCGTACAGAAAATGAATATCAAAATTGCAGACACAAAACAATAGAGTATAAATCATCCTGATAGGATATTCTGGTACATTAATTTTGAAATCGTCCGAACCATCCTTTAAGTTATACAAAATTGAAATCTTCCCTCCCCCCCCCCCCCCCCCCCCCCCCCACCCCCCCCCCCCCCCCCCCCCCCCCGGCCCCCAACAAAATATATATACATATTTATACTGACTTTACTGGTTGAATTTAAAAAAAGAAAGGATTCAAGAAAATCACTAAATAAGGGTTATCACTAAATAATCACTTACTAAATAAGTTAAATGTAAATTCATCCATGAAATACTGTTTGTAAAGTTTAATGCAACATGCTTAAATGTAAATTACCCCTACATGATAACTTCAACTTGCCCTCAAATGTTTCAAAAAGTATTTTTTTAGCATCATGATCATACTACCTTCTTGTACTCAGGTTCTGCATTCAGAAACAGATGGTCGATTCCAATGGTTAATGTCTACTTCGTGCATCATAAATATCTTGGTTCCTGTCCATTCAGACTACATTAACCCCTTCCCTTCAAGATTCTGAAATCCCAATAGACTTTGTACAGAGCCCACCTGGTTCCCCTAGTCAAGGGGTTTAATTGTTATTATACAGACAAAAAATTATAGATAACATCATAAATTACATTGATGAAACACTTCTTATTTTATTGTCAATATTGATACAGTTTTATAGCTGAAAGTGTAATATTTTGGTAGGTTAACTCTTTATCTTCATAAATCACCCTCTCTCTCACTCTATGTCTATCAATCTAAATAAAGGGATAGTTGAGTATTGGTAAAACTTAACTTATCATCAACATCAACAACTATTTAAAAACCTCTGTTGAAATTTTTTGAAAGAAGTATAAATAAGCATTTTATGTATTTTCTTTTTTTAAGTCAAGATATCGCCTGGCCAGACGATATATAAATAAAATATTTTGAAATCAAATTTTACAACTATGAGAGCATTTGAAAGGGAATTTTATTCAATGAACTTTCAAATGGAATTAAAACCAACCAATTTAGTGTCAAGGGGCATTTTGGGAAGTACCAATACTCAAGTGTACCTTTAACATGCCACTTGGTCTGCAACCAAGTTGTCTTCCTTCTCCCATTACTGATAATATCAAGCGCACAACTCTACCAGCCACAGTGGGCCACAGTGTGAACACAGTGTGAGCACACTGTGTAGACTGTGTTCAATTGGAGCATTTAAACCTTTTCTCTTCGATATTCTGAAATCTCCATCTTATAGACTTTGTACACAAGCCCCGGTTCCCATAGTCAAGGGGTTAGATTGGGTTAGATTGGGTTTCAACAATGCTTTTCTTCAAAGAATTTCTCTATATTTTGTCCATGCGTATGTTCTTCCAACATCTATTCCTCTCTCTCTTTTATACTTATAGACACTTTTCTTTGTCAGTTTGTTAGCTTACTCCTTACGTCATGTATCTTTTTTTATTTCCTTGTTTCTTTGTCTATTCCTTTGTTCGTTTCTTTGTCACAATTTCTTTCTGTGAATACATAACGGTTGCTCCAGGATAAGCCTATGCAAGGCCACCTGCAGTCACACGTTTTTATTCACGAACCAGACATGAAGAAATAAATCCTCCTAATCGAAATATTATTGCAACCTCGTGCGAAAAAAAACATGGAAAAGGAGATATGATGAACATTTTAAACAAAACTAAAAGTAAAACAAGAATATGATGAACATTATACACCAAAAACTAACACAATCTGAGCATCCCAGTATAGCTTTGCAGCTGCATCAAGGGATTACCTCATCAAGTATCAAGTATGATCATAACAGCTTTACTACAATGCGTATAACTGTCCAGATCCGTTTCAAGGAATTTATAATAGTTGATTGTTCCCTGTTTTAATGTATATGTTGCTTGCAGCACGTTGCACCAAGCATGTTCTACAATTTTCTTACTTGTTTGCCTCATAAATGTATTCTAAATTATATATATGCATTTCATGACATTTGCAATATTATTCTTTCACCCGTCCATCAGTTTGTCAATAAATATATTTATTGACATAAGTGACGGGCTTTGCAAAACCCTGCGCCAAACCCTCAGCCAATTATACATCACATATTCGATTGATTTTCAACCGTTGGGCATTATTTGTTATGCTTTTTCGGAAAATGAAGTTCAAATTGAGAAATTCTAAACCAGAACGTCAATGACGTAGCGCTCATCCGGCATCTCGCAACATCAAATATCGCAAATTTCATGTGGTACACTTTTCAACTGGTCAAAAAATAAAAATGTGATGCCCTGGAAGGGACATAAAAATTAATAAAAAAAAAAATAGAGTGAAAAAAATATAGATTTGACGCCCCAGAAGGGACATGGGAAAAAATTAAAAATAAATAAATTTAAAAAAAAAATTTTTTTTAAATTAAAAAATAATAAATAAAAAATAAATAAATAAAATAAAAAATTAAAAATTAAAAAAAGAAATAAATAATAAAAATAAATTAATAAATAAATAAATAAATAAATAAATAAATAAAAAATTACCATAATTAATTCATGGAGAAAAATTTCAAAATTCTGTGTAGAAGTTTAGTGTACCAAAGTTAGCTCTACCAGATAAAGCAAACCAAATCAAAATCGGTCGAGAAATGAAGGAGAAGAAGCATTTTTTGTGATTTGTGGAATAAATTTGCATAAATTACCATAATTAATTAATGGAGACAAATTTCAAAATTCTGTGTAGAAGTTTAGTGTACCAAAGTTAGCTCTACCAGATAAAGCAAACCAAATCAAAATCGGTCGAGAAATGAAGGAGAAGAAGCATTTTTTGTGATTTTTGGAATAAATTTGCATAAATTACCATAATTAATTAATGGAGAAAAATTTCAAAATTCTGTGTAGAAGTTTAGTGTACCAAAGTTAGCTCTACCAGATAAAGCAAACCAAATCAAAATCGGTCAAGAAATGAAGGAGAAGAAGCATTTTTTGTGATTTCGAATAAATTTGCATAAATTAGCATATATAATGAATTTCACGATTCTGTGTAGAAGTTTTAAATCCCCCTCCTAGCCCTATCTTATGAAACAATCAGAATCAAAATCGGTTGAAAAATAACGAAGAAGAAGCATTTTGAAAACTGTGGACGGACGGACGGACGGACGGACGGAAGGACGGAAGGACGGAAGGACGGACGGACGACGGACGCCACGGCATGGCATAAGCTCATCGGGCCCTTCGGGCCGGATGAGCTAAAAATAGATTTGTATCAATGTCACAGCTTCGGTACTCTATAGGGATTCTAAAAACTATAGTCGCAAACAGGTTAACCCACATTTCCTATGAGATATGTTGGGGCCCTTTATTAAGTCTATGGGGATTAAATGTAGCTTGTAAGTATCGGCTTCCATGATGTCAAGAGTGACGACGGACAGTCAACCTGTTTGAAATGTCGAGCCTCTCCTACCCTCCACCCTCTCCTTACAATAACTATACCGGCGCTGTAGCTCTTATTAGAACTACAAGCTCAAGAAAGAATACCAACAGTCATTTCCGGGACTACCGACAATCCTTTCTAGGACTACCACAGTCCTTTTTAGGACTATCCTAGAAAGAATACCAACAGTCCTTCTCAGGACTCACCAATCCTCTCCACATACATGGTGCAACCGCAAACCACACGTATTATCTATGGGGATTGCAAAATCTAGCAGGGAACGGGTTAATTTGTTAAAAGGTTGAACCCTTTGTGTAGCAACCCATTAACATACCTTTTCAGTGATAATGGCCCGGATTCACAAAGGAGGTTTGTACAAACCATGGTCTACATCTATGGAGTGCTTCTCGTATACAAGTAAAACAATTTATAATTTATAATGATATAACTGTTAGTGCTAGCTAACCAGCAAATTTCACTATCTGAGAAGACAAACATTTATTTGGTGCACTTAGTAAATGTGTACCATCAACATTGTTATTCAAGTAAGGAATTTACATTCTTTCTCCATCAGTTTACAAATGGCACTCCATAGATGTAGACCATGGTTTTAACCATGGTTTTAACCATGGTTTTTACAAACCTCCTTTGTGAATCCGGGCCAATATATCTGAACATGGACAGTATTTAGTTGTCCCATAAATGTCATAGCATGCATGGATATGTACCATCTCGTCCGTGCACTAACATGCCTAAAAGCCAAACTCGGAGAGAAGTATTAACAAAAAGAAGGAAAAAACTCTCTATCTGTTCTATTCTTGGTCAATAATATGTCCAGTTAATTTGCTTCCCACCTATCATGCATATGTGCACCCCTTCTATATCTTTCCCACACAAAATGTTTCTTTATCTTCACATCACTCTCTCATGCTCTTTGTCTATCGATCGAAGGATGTTATCACATATCACTGAACAGCTCAAACGGGATAATTTGTTTGGAAACCTAGTATTTTTCTGAACTTGTTCGTTTAATGGACTACTAAAATTTGGTATCACCTTTCATTTATAAGAATATTATTTTGGGGTGTTGGGTCCCTTTAAATAATCGATCTATTCCCATCCGCCATCCTTATCTTTCTCTGTCATTCTCTCTCTCTGTCTCTTATGTCCAGCAGCTTTCCTAACACCTGAACTAACAGAAGTATAATGCATAATGCAATAGTCAAGGTGCGAAACAGCTTTTTAAAAAGGCACAGATTGCTGCCAGCAATGTATGTATGTATGTATGCCGCAAATGCCACATTCAGAACACTCTCTGGTGTCATATTATATACTCTTAAATAACAAACATACATTTTAAAGGGGACTACCAGGCAAAGAACAACACATAATTATATGTTTTGGCACCGTTGTGTGATATCAAGTAGATGCCCAACATTTTGCATTTTGGGTTGTGTACTTCATAAACAATGCAATTAATTACCACCACTTACGTAACCATTAAAGCCTCATGGTTCCGTACGTGCCACATTTGCGAGTGCGCCAATTCTATTCACGAGTACGTTTGGAGATAATAGAATCACGGACGATGCGTTCATCCTAGACCAAAGGTAGTGTTCGTATGCAGACCCCTGAACACATGTTGTAGTATGGTGATGCTTTTTCCCAATTACATATTTTTCTGATTTTTTTGGTGGAATGGATTACTCAAAATGTAACCTTTCTTTTATAAGAATATCATTTGTGGGTGGTGTTACCCTTTAAAGTCTATGGGGATTTCAGTACCTCAGAAGGAATGGTTTGATAGATCCATCATTCAACTTCCAAGGTGCACTGCTTGTATTTATGCACAATGTCACTCCCTCACCGATCCCTTATAACTTGTTCATGTACAGTATATTCCACCCTTACATTCTCAATCCATCCCCCACAATCATACCACCCCCCCCCCCCCTTCCATATCACCCCTCCCTCTCCACTTAACCCATTCCCTTTGAGATTCTGAAATCCTCATGGACTTTGTACATGAACATAGCCCACCAGGTTTCCATATTCGCAAGAGGTTAACCCCTTGACTACGGGAACTGGTTGGGCTGTGTACAAAGTCTATGGGGGATTTCAGAAACTCGAAGGGAAAGGATTTTAAAATTGTATTTACACGCCCTTCCATCAATGTCCGAGCTGCGCACATGCTTGAATTAATGCACAATTCCACCTGGGGCGTACATCATATTTTCGTCACCATTTTCATTAATCAAAGAGTGAATAATCAGTCATGACATTTTACGCAGGGGAGTCCCTTCTAATTTTCTCAACAGGTTGAAACCTGTTGACGTTTACAATATCTTTATTGAAAAATATAAATGTACATGTAGATAGCTAGACATGTAACAGGTGCACAAACATGGTTGCAAGCTGCATTGAGGGAGGTGGGAGGGGGGAGGGGTGGGAGGCAATCCCTGTTGAAAATTCTCCACACCTTGTAAACGTTGAAGATGGGTCTTTATTGAAAAATATAAGTATACATGTAGATACACAAAACAGGTGCTAAAACATGGGTGCAGCTGGGAGGTGGGGGGGGGGGGGGGGAATCTACCCCACCCTTTTTGGAAATTCTTCCCATGCCTTCCCATCACAGGGAGGGGCAGCCGGGCACTAACAAAGATTCCTCCCCCCCCCCCTCCCCCCATAACACAAGAAATGTCTGCAGATCTATGGCAGTGGGGGGGGGGGGCAAAATGAAAACAGTATATAAACAATTTACATTTTGCACAAGATGCCTATAATACTCATTATAATATATACTCTTCTTTCGAGCCCACCCCCACCCCCCATAGTCATTGGCTTAGGAGAGGAAGGGATGCAGGGGGTGTACAGCCCATTGAGAGTTTTGGGAAGATCATCTCTAGGCAATCTTGTGGCAAAATAAATTCTCATTGTCATGGAAAATAACCTTTTAATTTAGAGGCCAAATTTGTCACATACTTGGATAGTATAACATCGTATGTGGGTTAAATCATCTGATAAAAGGGCCAAATTAACCTCATTTTGGCACCAAGTCATCACATTTGGAGTAAATTCATAATATGTGGGGGCAAGATTACTGTGAAGAAGGGAAAGATGATATTAAGGCAAAAGTTATAAGCCATCAAGCCCCCCCCCCCCCCCCCACAAGAAAAGAAGAAAATTGCTTGTATGTCCATGCTCTCTCCCTCTCACACCATCCAATAAAGAATAACAATTTAGACACGATCATTTCATTTTTAGGCTAAATCATCACATTTTGATGCAAAATCATAGTGTTTTGGGGTAAAAATACGGACTGTGAAGTAGAAGGGAATAATTTATTCAGACAAACATTCTCAAGCACCCCCTCCCAGATTGAGTCCACAAAAATTAAACTTGGCTTCAATTAGTCCAGTCTTGACAATAACACTCTCTATTGAGTGAAAAAAAGGTAACACGTACATAATGGCACTATAAAGGAAAAATATAGTTCCCTTTTTTAAAATTTGATGAGACTGCATTAACCTATTCCCTACTAGATTTCACAATGCCTATAAAGTTAATGCAGGGCCCACCAGGTTCCCCTATAGGCAATGGGTTAACTTGTTTGTCAATTACAATAATAACGATGAATGAGAAAATGGCAATGATGACATTAAAACAACTCCTGGTTGGCTTACAAAAAATTGCTAAAAGCAAATCTTGATTTTTGAGAACACCACAACAAAAATGTTTCTAAAACTTTGAACTGAACAGTGAAATGTAAACTATAGGTATGTCAAATTGCAAGTAACTAACCCATTCAGGACTGGTCCCGAAAATTTGGTCTATGGAGAATACATGATGTTACAGCAAAATCAGTCCGTCCTGAACAGGTTAAAATATTTTTTTTTTTTAATTTATTTATTTCCACAAATGGGTGGGATGGCCCTTTCAGCAGAAACTGATTTTCAAAGGGGTCCCATACAATACATAAAAAATACATAGATATTACAAGCATTAACATTTTAAGATATAAATAAGTTAAATATGAATAAAAAAACATATATATATACATACACACAGATATTCAATATAGAGACAAAATACACTAAAAACAAGATTTACAAATAGGTTTATTCAAATTAAAAAAAAAAAAAAAAAAAAAAAAAAAAAAAAAAAAAAAAAAAAAAAAAAAAAAAAAAAAAATTACAAATAGGTTTATTCAGATTTAAAAAAAAAAAAAAAAAAAAAAAAAAAAAAAAAAAAATTAGATTATAAACTCATGCCTTAGTTTCAATGAGAATGTTTTAATGCTATCTAATTGCCTAATTTCTAATCGTAATGAATTAAAAGCCTTAGAACTTGAATAAATAAAACTCCGTTTAAGAAAATCGGTTTTTGGTTTTGGTAAAAATAATATACATTGAGAATTACGTAAGCTATATGCATGATGCTTCATTTGAATCCGAGAGAATAAATATTGTGGTATATTTTGATTATGGATTATTCTAAACATTAACGTTAAATTTGTTTTCTTCCATCTTAAATCTATTGAATCGACATTTGTTCTTTGAAACAAAATATTAGAACTTACAGTATAATCTACTTTTAATACAATTCTAAGTGCTCTCTTTTGTAAAACTCGTAGTTTATTCAAGGATATATCAAAGGTGTTATTCCAGACTGGCGAGCAATAATCTAAGTGAGATTGAATAATTGTATAATATAATGTTCTCGCAATATTTTCAGTAATGTACATTCTAGCTTTACGTAAAAGGAACAAATTTTTTACAAGTTTACGACACATATAATCAATATGTAACTTCCATGTAAGATTTTGATCAATAATCACCCCCAAATATTTACACTGATTTACTTCATTAAGATTGCACCCGTTTAATTGTAAAATTATTCCAGTATCATAAAAAGTCCTAATTCTTTTCCGAGAACCAATTAATATATACTCTGTTTTTTTAGCATTAATAATAAGTCGGTTAGCATTCAGCCACTGGGCAACCCCTTCTAAATCTTCATTTATAAATGTCTGCATTTGACGTGGATTATGAGATGAAAAGTACAAACAGGTGTCATCAGCGTAGAGGGACACTTTACAATGTTTAACGGCGTTTGAAATGTCATTTATATATAACAAAAACAAAGTTGGGCCCAAAATGGAGCCCTGTGGGACTCCGTATTTTACATACGCGAGTGAAGAGAGGCTTCCATTTATCGATGTGCGTTGGGTTCTATCACTGAGGTAGTTTTTAAACCAACTTACACTTACATCATCAAAGCCGTACAACTTGAGCTTTTCAAGTAAAATACAATGGTCCACAGTGTCAAAAGCCCTTTTAAGATCAAGGGCCACAAAGCCAGTAACGGAGCCATTATCTATATTATGTGACAAATCTTCGATTACATTTAACAAGGCGGTTGTAGTTGAATGGCCATGTCTAAAGCCTGACTGATTTACGAACAAAATCGAGTTTTCAGAGAGATAGTCCGTCATTTGTTTGTGCACAACCTTTTCAATTATTTTTGACAACACAGGCAACACGGAAATCGGACGATAATTGGCTCTATCAGTTGCACTACCGCTCTTAAAGATAGGGACAATCTTAGCAGACTTCCATTCTTGAGGTAAAACCCCACTGGACAATGACAAATTTATAATGTGTGTAAGAGATGATGCAATAATCGGGGCTGCCATTTTAACAAGCTTAGCAGATATTCCATCCAAACCAGTCGCCTTGTTTGGAGAAATACCAGAAATTAACTCAAGAACAAAATTTTCAGTTATTTCCACAAACTTAAATTTAGACTGGGTAAAACTCTTAATAAAATTGTTAAAATCTCCATCAAAAGATTGAGCCTGCTTCAATTCTTCAACAATACCACAGAAGTAGTCATTAAATAGTTCAGCTACAGCACATGAATCATTTATTTCTACATCATCGACTTTTAACGTATGAACATTTGAATCCCTGCATTTGTTGGGTACCACACTTCTTAATGACTTCCACACTTTACTACTGTCTCCAGGGTTATTAACAATACAATCATGAATATAATCCTTTTTTAACCTTCTCATAGTAGATGTAACTTTGTTTCTCAACACTTTATATTGGTCCCAGTCTACTGTTTGGCCAGTTGATACTGCTTTCTTTTTACGTTTATCCCGTTCACGCATCATTACCTTAACATCGTCAGTAATCCAAGGTACGTTCCGTTGTCTAACACGTCTCTTTTTTAGGGGGGCGTGTTTATCAATAATTAATCTATACTTCTCAATCCATATATCGTACGCCCTTTCAACATTATTTTCGGATAATACTTCATCCCAAGGCTGGCTTAACAGGTCCCTTTTAAAAGCATCAACATCCATCTTATTTATAGCTCTTGAATGTACATATTTATGTTCGACAACTTTACGTTTCACTCGTCCCCAAGTAGCAAGCAACATATAATGATCACTAATCCCAATTTGTATAACATCACTAAAGCTTACTCTATTACAATCAGAGGTAAATACAAGATCAATTACAGTCGAAGAGTGTTGGGTAACTCGTGTTGGCTTATCAATTAATTGAGTCAAATGATAGTTGTTTGCAAATTCTATAAGACGCTTTGTTACCGAGTTAGGATTTTTGCTAGATACATCACAATTTAAATCACCCAACAGCACAACATCAATATCTTGAGCTTCAATTTTTTCAAAAATATTTTCCACTTTATCAAACAAGAAGGGTTTACTGTTTGGGGGTCTATACCATACGCATACTAGGAATGGTTTCTGATTTTTCTTTTCAATTTGAATAACTTGCATTTCCAATTCATCATCTAAAAGGTCATCTCTCACCTTATAAATTACTTCTTTTTTCACATAAACTATTATTCCACCTCCGTTTCGGTTCCTGTCCTTTCTTATTATAGAATAACCATCAATATTTATGCAAGAATCAGGAATTGTTTCGTCAAGCATTGTTTCACTAAAAGAGACTACATCATATGGTGAATTTTCAAATAAGGATCTTACTTCATCAATACATCGATACAAAGAACAAATATTAAGGTGCGTAATATTAATACCGGGTTGGCATTTGACCATCTTCGTGACACTATCAAAATTATTGTATTGTACATGCATTTGTTCTTCATTGTTAGGTTCATTTCTCGGATTCGTTGCGCGAGTGTCTTCCACAGTTTCGGTAAATAAGTCAATAGTTGGTAATTCACTGAAGAGACATTTAGAGCAAATCCAGTCTCGATCTGAGTTAAAGATAGCATCATTCACATAGCCACATTTCGCGTGAGACCATTTTCCACAATTCACACACAAGATAGAGTTTTGATTATTTCGTACAGATTTGTTACAATATATACAAGGATATGTGATTATCATTTCGCTATAGTTTCTGGTGTTGTGTTAATACGATTGTTTAATTCATACTTTTTAGTACATCACATTCAGTTTTTCAAGATCTTTCTCAGACCGGATGCTCACTTTTTCGTTGTTTTTCAGAAGCGCCTTGATCCTACCGTCGTTGGTCCACGTCCTCGCTACGTCGGGTGATTGTCGCACTTTTCGAAGGAGTTGTTGGCGGTACGCGGTCAGGTCTTCGTGCACGTATACGTTTGTTCCCTTTAATTTGGTTCGGTTTGAGAATACAGCCTGTCGCGCGTTGTAGCTCGCGAACTTGATGATGATCGAATGGGGTCTTCCGTTCGCTGTTCCCGACCTCGGTGTTATGCGGTGACTCCGGTCGATGTCGCATGGCCTCAGCTCGACGTCCATCTTCTCGGAAGCGAGCCGTCGAATGGTGTCGTCTGTACATTCGTTCGGCACCTCCTTGATGCCCTGGAATCTCAGGCAGTTCCGACGACTGTACTGCTCCTGTTCCTCACAGACGGATTGGAGTGCGGTCACCTTCTTCTCCAGTGTGTTTACTTTTTCGTCCAGTGTATTCAGCTCAATATGAAAAATACTGCTGAAAACTGATTATCTAATAAAAGTATAAAAATCGCTTGTGTAATAAAAAATGAAAGTCAATCTCAGAGCTCCAGCTTTTGATCCTAGCAGAATCTTCTCCAGATGCCAAATGCAAAATTGCAAGTAATAATAATAATAATAGGTTTGATTTATAGCGCCTAATATGATACAATATCATCTTTAAGCACTTTACACTATTATTACCCCCCTGTCATAGGATAAAATGCCAGCCCGCACACATTGTGTGCACCATCTCCACTCCCTGAGGAGTATTAACCTGTTCACTACGAGATTCTGAAATCCCCATAGACTTTGTACATAGCCCACTCGGTTCCCGTAACCAACGGGTTAAGCGCTTAGAGATGATTATCAATCATATTAGGCGCTATATAAATCAAATATATTATCAATATTATTATTTATTCCTTCCAAGCGGTACATGGGCCTGTGCAAGTTCATGTGTATTACAGATGGGGAAAATTGTCAATCATAAATGTGTTCATATCTTATGCAGATCATTGAAAGTTTAAAGCCCAATACCAGTTTTGGGAAACGCCCTCCACTCAAAAAATGAAATGAACGCTCTCATTATCATTAATCATTAATCATGTGAAAGAATGTTTTTACTAATACGGGATGATACAAAATTGGCCTGGAAACCGCCTACTATTGATATATTTGGTAAATCATAAAACTCATCTACTGTAAATTGAAATCGCCGTGAATTGAAAACCCTCGTGCGCTGCGTGCTAATCCTATGGCAAATGCGGCGCACGTGTGTATCGCACGAACAAGCGTATAGATGTGGCCAGCGTAGACGGGCCAAACTGACGGTGAATTTAAGACTCAATGTCAACGGCTTTCAAAAACGTTTTAACTGATATTTCTGCATTTAACGATACTAAGGTTCGGATTTTACCACGCAAGCCACTTTTTATGCTATTTCTACAATACTAATCAATTATTTGATTATTTGATACATGAAAAAAGTATCTCTACAACTTAAAGTGGTCCATTTACGTTATATTTTCCCAGAAAGTAATGTTTGAGACTTCATTCAAATACCAATCCCATTGTAAGACTCTTGATAATGATATGTGAGAATGTCATAGAAAACGAATAATGTTTACCTTGTGAAAACAAAGAAAATCAATGTCTAATTTTATCCTCATCATTCGCATGAAGTATCCAAATTCGGATACTATGAACAATTGAGTACCCAAATTCAGACACTCTTGACTATGGAACGGAAACCGTCTATAGACTCTCTAAAATTAAATCTTAAATATATCCATCATAATGGAGACATTTGATAAATCAGAACCCATTTCATTCTTCTGTTACCATAAGCCAAACAATAAGCTACAAGAGAAGTGGGAAAGCTCCAAGTGATTTTGCTTCAAAATTGTACAAATTGATTGGATCACTTCAATTTTATCTGTTATCATAGCAAATTGTATTACTCTTAAATGGGAAAATGTTCAACAATTACACATATATATATCCAATACAGTTTATATACAGTTTATGCAATTATACACATGTAATACTTGCTGCAATTCCATAGAATCAATGGAAGCATATCCTGTTCTTTCATTATTGATCATGTACAGTAGTGAACCCCGGCATGTCCAGTCTGATGTCGCATTCTGACAATTCACGCTTCATATATTATTCACAGTTAATTTGATTAAACCTTCAATTTTGAGCAGCAGTATATTTTATTCAGATGTAGAATTTGCATGCCCGGCTCGAGTCGATCTGCCTGTCAATATAAGGGTGAGCGAATTTAATGCCAAGGCTATGACAAACAAAGGCGGCAAGCAAAACTAATCAAACACGCGGCCGGCGTTGGTATGATATCATGCCAATGAACAAACCAAGCTCATTCCCGACATTAACCCATTCAATATTAATCAATCTTGGCTCTCAACTGAGACCAGTACAAGATAAAATGAACTGGTTCCCTGGTATATATTGCAATCCCCATAGAGTTAATACAGTGCCCAACAGATTCCCATAGGTAGTGGGTTAAAACCTGTTCCCTACTAGATTTTGCAGTCTCCGTAGGGTTAATACACGGCCCACCAGGTTCCCATAGGCAATGGGTTAACCTGTTCCCTACTAGATTTAGCAATCCACATACAGTTAATACAGGGCCATCCAGATTCCCATAGGCAATGGGTTAACCTGTTCCCTACTAGATTTTGCAATTCCCATCTTTAGAGTTAATACAAGGACCAACAAGGTTCCCATATGTGCAATAGTTTAACCTGTTCCCTACTAGATTTTGCAAATCTCTGCAGAGCTAATACAGGTTCCACCAGGTTCCCATAGGCAATAGTTTAAAGGGTACCACCACCCAAAAATAATATTCTTATTATAGAAAGGTACCATCTTTAGTATTCCATTCCTTCAACAAGTTCACACAAATATGTTTTCAGAAAAAAATATATAATTGGAAAACGCATCACCATTCTCAACCGTGCGTTCATGCGGTCTGAATTGCGTAGACTATATGCGTGCAGAGCCAGAGCGCACTGTGCAGACTGCAGAGCGAATGAATCATCCGGGAATCTATTGACGTACGCGTGAAAGCATTGGCGCACTCGCAAATGCTTGGCCCGTATGGAACCAGGAAATAGCAGTGGTTCCGTAAGTGGTGGAAATTAATTGCTTTGTTTATGAATTACACAACTAAATGCAAAATGTTGGGTATCTATTTGATATCACAAAACGGTACCAAAACATATAATAATGTGTTGTCCTTTGCCTGGTGGTCCCCTTTAAGCTTTTTTAAGGAAGGTTTCACATGAAATACATGTATGCTCCAAAGACAACAGCCCACATACAGCCCAACAATTGTTCCAACCAGTCCTGATTGTGTTAATAAAGCACCTGCAATTCCACACTGGTATTTATTCATGCAACAGCGTGGTCAACATTATGTATTTAATATTAAACATAAATCTCTGTACTCATAAGTGCAAAGAAGAATAGCTTGGGTGAAATTTGGGAAAATCAGCATCATATTCAGAGATGAGAATCTTCCAATCTCCCTCAAAAGACAAATCTGTAATCAGTGTATAATTCTGGTACTATCCTACGGGGCAGAGACTTGGGCAACAACTAAGAAATTGGAAAAAAAGCTTAGAGTCACAGAAAGAGCAATGGAGAGGATTATGGTAGGAGTTACAAGAAGAGACAAGGTTAGAAATGAGGACTTAAGAAAGAAAACAAATGCCAGGGATATCATACAGGAAATAAAAACAAAGAAATGGAGATGGGCAGGCCACCTTGCAAGACGTAAAGACAACAGGTGGACACATACATAATATAACTAATAACTAATAATATAACAAACCAGACGAAGAGGCAGACAGAGTAGGCGTTGGATGGAAGACATCAGAGAATTTTGGGTGTTATTACACATGGATGCGACAAGCACAAGAAAGAAGAAGATGGAACGGTGATGAAGAGGCCTTCTTTCTGCAGTGGAGAGACATAGGCTAGATAAATAGAGATAGCTGAGACACTCATATTGATTATTAAGTAGACTAATCAAATAACATGGTAACATAATTAGATCAATCGAACATAGTATGGACATAGATGGTATCATGCAAATGAACAGGCAAACCCATTCCTGGTTTTAAAGGGATCAGGGGGCGAGAGCTTGATCATGACCCAGGATCAGTTCCACTGATCTCTAGATATGCCTGCGTTAGAGCCATTGGTGCTAATTACCATGGTAAATGTCGCTGGTCCCTGGGCCCATGTACATTTTCTGAATCACTTGCATCTCTAGTAGTTCTGTCATGCCTGGTTGTTTTCCTTTAACTAATAGAAGTTTGAAACCAGCTTCAGTTTGTCACATTTTCTTTTTAAATTGAGACATAAATTTATGAATTAATTGCAAACTATCCCGGTGGATCACTTTTATAGAGCATTAATTTCAACACTAATCATGGTATTAATCATGGTAATAATGAAAAAGGGGAAAGCATATTGGTTTTTCTTGCATCATTTTAATTCTTTAACATGGTGAACTTCAAAATTTAACCCACTAGATGTACATGGTATCCTTGTGATTTATGAAATGTTTCACTGAATTTGAAGTTGCCTGCAAAAGACGGACATTATCTTTAAATTATGCCAATATGATGAAAAAAGGGTTTAACACTTTTTATAACATCATACAAAACAGTTTAAATATATTAAACATAAATGTGTATGACGTAGCTATACTCTGCATATTGGTGTTTTAGTAGACTAATCAAATAAAAAGGGGTTGAATAAAGACATTGTAGATATTGAAACAAACATGTAGTAATATAGGCACATGGTGGTATCATGCCAATGAACATGCACACTCACTACAGGGGGTGTTTCACAAAGATTAAGTTGAACTTAGCTCTAAGTTTGACCTAATGCTGTTATCCGATCCGGGAACGATCCGATTTCCCAGCGATAATCGCTTCCTAGCCGGATCCGAGACGGATCCGAGAAATAAATTTTCTCGGTAGAAAATATCGGAAGATTTTGCCGACCCCCATTTTCTCCAGTAATAATTGAAAATGTGTATGTTTGACAGTCCATTAAGTAGTGTAATTTAAATAAAGAATGGGGGAATCATATTGTTTACTTTATGAGTGGTTATTTTGGAGAAATTCTTGCTTCGTTAATTCATTTCGCAGTCGAAAATTGAACAGGATGCGCAAAATTGCTACCATTTGAACGATATTGCCGACGGAAATGCACACAAAGTTAGGCCGACACTCTCGGGGAGACTTCAGATGTATATCTGTATGATCGAGCTGATCAGCCAGTGCATTCTAAAAGTGGCTCAAAATACGTATTTTGGTTATTTGCACCATGTTTAAATGTTTTGATATTCTACTTACATGATTGCATGGCGTTTAAAAGCTGAACAGAAAAAAACTGAGCCCCAAAGCAATGCAAACAACTACTAAAAAAATCGGTAAAATAATAACAACTATACATAACAGATCGCGGATGAATCCATATCCGGCGTAAGAACAAAGACCCGTACACGAATATATGCGTGAAACATGCCAGCAGTGCAGCGGCCCGAAAACTTGCTGCTACCGGTACCGTAACTACTTCAACCTTCCCTCACGAACGTGCTTTGGAAATTTATCGATATATTCAGCGCAGTTTTTCATTGTTTTCAGGGTAATTTTTAAAATCTTTTCAGCTTTCAAATGCCATGTTATCATGTAAGTAGACTACCAAAATTGTGTTGATCACAAAAAGGCTAATTTATAGCCACTTTTTGAAGGCTCTCACCAAGAAGATCGTACAAATTTACATGTGATGTTTCCCCGTGACTGGCCGGCTGAGTTCTGTGAATGTGTGGCGCGATGCTGAACAAACGATCGATTTCTAGGCCCAATTCACTTCGGAAAAAATACTTTTCTTGCGAAACTTAGTTAATTCTGAATAGTCTGTAACGGTTTTTCTGTAAAGATTGATATGTGCATGCCTCAAAGCGTCAACATTGTTAATATTATTGGCATATAAAACAAGAAAGATAAGTCTACAACGCTGCATTTTTTTCAGAGCAAATTGCAATAATATTTTTTTCCGAGATCCGATCCGATCCGAGAATCTCGTTAGAGATTTTGAATTCTACCGATCCGAGAACGATCCGGGATTTTTTCTTTACCTAACAGCATTAGTTTGACCTAACAATTATGGAGAGCCATTAGTTTCTTTCAAAAATTGTTGGAACAGTTCTTTAAAATGGCATACATTTTGACTGAAATTAGTAATATTTGTTATTATTAAGGAGCCTTGAAGTAATTGATATACATTTTGGTTGGTAACATCTCAGATATATTCTTTATAGTCTTTTTATTTTGCTTTTGAATAGATTTTATTCCAAAGCTACAAATAGCTTACCATTATTGTTAGGTCCAACTTAGAGATAAGTTCAACTTAGAATTTTTGTGAAACACCCCCCCCCCCCCCCCCCCCCCCCCTCCGATTCACCTTAAACGTGGTTAGGACTATTTGTAAAACAATTAAAAAACAACACAAGTTTTAAAATGCACCCGGTATGAGGTGAAAGCTCTTCTCATTGCCCATGGGCCGCTTGGAAGGAATGCTCCCAAGGGAGTGGAGATGGTGCACAATATGTGCTAGCTTTCATTGTATTCTATGACTGGGGAAATAATAGTGTTTAAATAATACAAGTTTTGAAAGTGGTTCACATCCAAGCAATAGATTAATCTAACGGCAAGCATATTTGATTTTGGTAATATTTGTATTCTTCAAAAACTACAACCCGAGTATGTTGTATTTTGATTTGATTTTATTCAACCATTAAAAACACAGAAACAAATACAGCAATGATATTACAAGTGATATATGTCAAGTCGATAATGGTTAGGGCCCTTTAAAAGCATATATGCTTGTCAGTAAGGACCCTGTTATGATACAAAATGCAAACAATATTCCATTTGTTCATAAATACAGTTTATGTAAACTAAAGACAATGAATTTACAATTACAAAGAGCACCCTCTCCCCCACCCCCACCCCAATTTTGTCGAGTTTAATTTTAGATCAATTTAAAATCTGTAACCTATAGATGTTGAAATCCCCATATACTAGTTAATACTGCACCCACCAGTTTTCTGTAGGCAATATGGGTTATAGTGTGAAACCCTTTACTGTTTTTAATAATAAATATGAAATTAATTACACACAATTGTGCTCATTATGTCGAGTGAAATATGCATGAACAATGCCATAATTGCAAACTCTTTCTCTGTATGATATATCATGTTTATTAATAATTGATTGGACTAATCGAATAACAAGGTAATATGGATTTATTCAAACGTAGGAGAGGCTTTATTAGGGGCCAGTATATTACATAGAATTGGATTATTTTTAGTTTTATTTATCAATTATTAAGACTTGATAACAAATGCACTTGTATGTACAAATTAACCTGTTCCCTATTAGACTTTGGTATCCCCACAGAGTTAATACAGGGCCCACCAGGTTCCTGTAGGCAATGGGTTAACCTGTTCCCTACTACATATTGCAATCCACATAGACTTAATACAGGGCCAAACAGGTTCCTGTAGGCAGTGGATCAATAGAATCTTTCGTATATTCCATTGTTTCTTTAAAAGTGAAAAGGGGACAAAAACGATTGTTTCTTTAAGACTACATATACATGTATTTGAATGTGGAAATTTGACTTGAACGTGAATACGATATTGCAGTACTTAATTACCTGTACGGATTGAAGAATGTGACTTTATATACACTAAACAATTGCTTACATTTTACTTTATACATTTTTGTACAGTTCATTGGTTCTAGATCAACCATGTTAAAAATTAAACTGAATGTGAACACTTTTTAAAGCTCTAAAGACATACAGGTTTTGTTAAGAGGTAAGATAAGGAGGTTTATATCCCTCATAAGATCGTTTTACCATTGAATTTGACAAATGATAGTTTTGGACAACACGCGCAATCCCCGCGCAATCACGTGACCGGACTTGTTAATAAAAATTAACACTAAAAGTTTGTTACGCGCTCGTCCTATAGATCATGTGTTTTAGCAAAATGCACACGCGATCAAATGTACTGTTTTGGTTTGTTTGTTTGATTGATAATCTGTCTGTCTGTATGTCAGTGTGTTTGTTTGTAAGGTGGTTGTTCATATGTGTCAACTGTTTGTTTAAAGCTCTGAAGACATACATATTTTATATCGATATCATAAGAGATCAAATAATGAGGTATAATGTGAACTAGGGGAAACTGATTGCCACACTTACAAAGAATTTAACGGATAAGATCAGACCTTAGCTTAATTTGATTATTTCATGTGTATTTTTTTTCTGTTTTTTGTTTGTTTGTTTGTTTGATAATCTGTCTATCTGTCTGTCAGTGTGTTGGTTTGTATGATGGTTGTTCATATATGTGTCAACTGTTTGTTTAAAGCTCTGAAGACATACATATTTTATATCAGTATCATAAGAGATCAAATAATGAGGTATAATGTGAACTAGGGAAAACTGATTGCCACACTTACAAAGAATTTAACGGATAAGATCAGACCTTAGCCCAATTTGATTATTTCATGTGTTTCTTTTTACTATTATTGTTTGTTTGTTTGATAATCTGTCTGTCTGTATGTCTGTCAGTATGCCAGTGTGTTGGTTTGTCTGGTGATCTTGTTCATATATGTCAAGTGTTTGTTTGTTTGTTTATTTGTTAGTCTGTTTGTTGGTTTTGTTGGTTTGTTTGGTTGTGCTTTTATTCATGTGTGTGTTATAAGTCAGGGTTATTGATGAAGCTATACAAGAAAACATGAATGTATCTATAGTTAAAAGGAAACAATGAAGTATATAAATTGTGTTTACAAATTAACAATTATTATTCTAATTAATGTTTTTAAAATATATTAGTTTGATTATTGCATTGTTCTCATTGAACTGATACAATGTAAACATTCACACCACTAATTAAAATATAAGCAAATGTTAGAGACTTTTAATAACTAGTAGATATAATATTTCCCTTCTTCAAAAATTTAAATGAATTCATTACTATAATTTGCAGGGATAAAAGTGGTTTTATATTATAAAAGAACACTTATAACAAAAATATTATTTGTCCCTGTCGCCTGAAAATGGCATCTAGTTTTAAGAAAAATGGAAAGTACTTACCAAAGTAAAAATAAATCAACTATCATGGAAATCCTTCCTCGAAATATCAACTTCCAGAATCAACAGAAAACTGGAAAAGTCCTTATTTTGTTCATGACCATGAGCAAACAAAATCTTTGCAATAGCAGACTTCTATTTGTACAAAAATCAAAAAGGAAAACTTGAGTAATGACAAAACTCTGCACACAAGAAAACTTTCTGTATACAAAATCTAGAGTAATTTTTGTAATATATCTGCATTCAAAGAATACTCCTTTCTGTATATATGAATAAAATACAAAGTAGCTGCTTTCTTTTTCTTAAATATGATGCAATTCTAAAAGGAAGCTGATAGAATCTGTACAATTAGTACACAATGATGAGCATACTCCTTTGGTATGATTGAAATCAAACAACAGCTGACTCTCTTTTCTTACGCAATTCTATAATAAAAGGGAGAAAGATGATGAGAAAATCTGCGTGAGTATGGCTTCGCGTCCTGCCGTTTATGACAATGCTCCTGACAATTCGAGCGAGGTTCACAGTGATTGGTAGGGGAGGGGTACATACGTAGAGCTTGATGCAGCTATACTCAATATCATGCGACATGTGCTAGATTCAGATATATGTACAATGCACTACATGGGCAAACGATGCACGATCTATGACATCATAGCTAGCACCATCCAAAAACACACAGAAAACTAATTAAATCAAGCAAAAATCTTTTATACAAGTGTGTAATTGTGTTTTTGGTGTGATTTCATATTGAGTGTGATGTGTGCTGGAATATGATGTACACTGCACTGCATGGGCAAACAATGCACGATCTATGACATCATAGCTAGCACCATCCAAAAACACACAGAAAACTAATTAAATCAAGCAAAAATCTTGTATGTGTGTAATTGCGTGTTTGGTGTGATTTCATATTGTGTGTGACATTTCCTGGAATAAGATATACACACTGCACGGCATGGGTAAACAAATGCACGATCTATGACATAGCGGCGTCAACCTAAATCACACACAAAAAACGAATAAAATAAATCAAAAATTGTGTTATTTTATTACTACCTCTTGTGTCTTGTGTGTTTGGTGTGATTTCATATTGAGTGTGACATTAGCTGGAATATTAAAGATATGCACTGCACTGCATGGGAAAACAATGCACTATCTATGACATCGTAGCTAGCACCATCCCAAAACGCACAGAAAACTCATCAAACCAAGCAAAAATTGTTATTAACCATCGTGTCTTTATTTCTCTTTTCCACATTTTGAGAAGAGTGTTTATAGAGGTACATGTGTGTACTTGTGTCTTCGGTGGGATTTCACACTATTTTTGCAATTGCTGGAATAAGATATATACATGTACACACTACTTGGTAAACAATGCATCTATGACATCATAGCACCGTCATCAACAGCACGTCATCAAAAGCACGCTGACATCTTGTTTTAAAATTAACTCTTTTGTGTCTATAGATTTCTCTCTTTCACATTCTGTATAGAAGAGATATTTTTTGTGCTTTTATTATCTAGACTGCTGAATAAGAGAGAAATCTAATTATTAGATTTATGTATATGGTTTGTGCAACGCTACTATGATGTCAATGATTTAATTATTTACTCAGCACGTATTTGTTATGGAAACACACACCAATACAAGGTGCTAAATTTTTCTCTAAAACACTATTTTAGTTGTCTTAAATCAATTGCATCAACATTCCTAGATCTCCATTTTGTCCAATTTTGTACACATGCTTATGTGAATATGGCAATGGAATATTCCATATTTTGATTTTGATTGCATAATGTATCCTAATATTTTGGATTTCTAGTAAGCTAAGTAGCTCAATATGTAAGTATATTATTAACCAAATTTGTATGGAATATGGATTTTGCGCTTTTTGGACCTAAGCTTGTCATATTCCATCACAGCCACACACTGTAATACTAAAGCACATCGAACGCTGAAGTTCACACATGTATGCTCCAATCACCTTTTAAAGGTTTTCTCATTATACACAGAGATAATAATAATAATAATAATGCATTTATATCGCGCATTTTCCATATAGAATGTTCAAATGCACTTAAATAATTACTTAAATTATTATTACCCATGGTCATCAGGTACATATCAAACCCACACAATGATGCTACTATTATTCACAGTATAACAACTTTATGGTGCTGTACTTTGTACTTGTACATGTATGTAAATCTGAAGAAAGAGAAGAATTGTTTTGCAGAGAAAATAAGTATAATATGTATGACTGCGTAAGGCTATATTGTGATAAATACATGAGATATATTCTTTCTTTTTAAAGATTTCTCCCTTCCTTTTATAGTGTGTGTTTAAGTATGCCTCCATCTTACCTAAAATAAGTGCAGATATCTTCTTGTTTATAAACTTCCTTGTGAAGATTTTATGTCTTCTGTGTTTCACTAGTGTAACCTTATTTCACCTACAATAACAATTTACGCAGGGATATTTTTTTCTTACATTTCTCCCTTCCTTGTAGAGATTTAATTTTGTTTTAGAGCTAGTGTGTGTTAACAGTGTGCTTTCATTTCACCCAAAATATATGAAATATGTCCAGATATTTTAATTTCTTATATTTCTCCCTTCCTTGTGAAGATTGTATGGGTTTTTAAATTAAGTGCTCATATATCCATGAATGAGGACCATGCCCTTGTAAAAGAGACAGCCGTTGCAGCAATCAAATGATGGAAAGACCTAATTTAGAGACTTTAATTCTGATCTGAGGAAATGCGATATATGTACAGATACATGTACATGTATTTGTTTTCTTTATATTTCTCCCTTCCTTGTGAAGATTTTATCTCTTGTGTTTTTAGTGTACCTCCATATTATGTGTGACTGGGTTGAAGGCGTGACATACAAGCTGCATAAATAATAAATCTATGACATCATAGCAGCACTGCACTACCCAAACCAAATGTCAGAACCCATTATACAAGTGGACAGAAGCTTTTAATTAGTCATTCAGCTGTCTGCACAATGCACATGCATGCAACACTTCCAAATCAAGCTGTTGGTGATATCAAACTGTTTTCAGCATTGATACTTTATGGCCCGAATTCTCTTCAGTGGCACAACTTTAGCCTGGGCTAAAACGACAGAAACTATCAGTAATCAGTTCAACCGTTTTGCACCTGTCGACCCATTGATGGTTGCCATTGACCACCGGAGATATTCTAATACTGTAGTTTCCTTTCATTATCCAGTCAATCCCTCTAGTTCTGCTTGGGCATTAGAACAAAGGGCTGCTTGCCGTTTCAGTGATAGTATAACCGGTCAGTAATATAATGTCCTGTATGATCCAGGATGCAATTTTGCTGATGACTGACTATACCATGACTTGAATTTCAAGCTGGATAATGAGAGGAAACAATTAGAATGTCTCTGGTGGTCAATGGCAACCATCAATGGGTCCACAGGTGCAAAACGATTTAACTCGTTACTGTTAGTTTCTGTCTTCTTAGCCCAGACTAAAGTTGTGCTACTGATGAGAATTCGGGCCATTTTTAAAAATTATTCTTCAACTTATAAAATGTTTTAAGTTAAATGCAGAGGACCATTGATTGGCCCGCTAGAGCTAAAATAATATTCTGGTGGGCTATTGTTCACTTGTGCATCTTATAGAAAACAATACAGATGATAAATTCATTTCTATTTCATCCCTCACCTACCCATAGACTACACAACTTGGTTCATGTAGTGAATGGATTAAAGGGATCTAGTAAGTTTGTTGACATGTGCGAAAAGTGATAAATGGTTGATACAATGTATATTGTTGTTAGCTGATATGTCCACTGGGTGTTGTGTGAAAATTTCAAGTTAAATGGACGTTATATGGCAGAGTAATGAGCAAAAATGCAAAGTGATATTCACTAACTCATTGCACTCACTTCGTACACAATTTACACGGTCCAGTGGATAATTTAACATCTGAACACTTCAATTGTAAATATCTTTTTAACGAAAGGGAAATTTGACAAAATGAAAAGTGTCCCATGCTCTCATTGTTACTACGAATACAACAAAGTTTGAGGGAACCGCTAGAATTCCAGTTGGATTTTGAGGATTTTGACAAACATTACAAAGTCCCTTTAATATTTGTTTTATTCCTGAGCAACACAGTATTGAGACAAAGTAGTCCTGTTGACCAAGATAAAAATACTCATGATGTGACCATCTGGCATATATGACATACTGTATACAAGCTGTCTAAACAATTCATCTATGACACCATAGCAAGAAACAGGTTTTACATTTTTTTTCCTGAGTAACAAGGCATCAGAAAAGCAGTCATATTGACCAGGGGGTATTTCACAAAGATTCTAAGTTGAAATTTACTCCAAGTTGGACCTAACAATTATGGAAAGCCATCTGTTTGTTTGTAAAATTGTTAAAACTGTCCCTTTTAAAAGGCATACAATTTGAGACAAATCAGTTATCTTTGTTATTATCAAGGAGCTTTGAAGTTACTCATATACGTTTTTGTTGGAAGGCTCAAATACTTCTTGCTTTTATTTTGAATATGTTTTAATCCAAAGCTACAAATGGCTTTCCATAATTGTTAGGTCCAACTTAAGAGTCAAGTTCAACTTAAAATCTTTGTGAAACATGCCCCGGGATGAAAAAACTCATACTGTGAATGTCTGGAATAAGACATACAAGCTGTGAAAACAATTCATCTATAGCTATGACATGAAATCATAGCAAGAAAATTCAGAAAATATAGAGACCTCTTCTTGGATTTCTCTATCATGTTTTAAAGGGATATATTAAACTTTGTTGACATGTGCAAAATGTGATGAGTGGTTGATAAAATATATATCAATTGTTATTATATGATATGTCCACTGGGTGTTGTGTGAACATTTCGGTAGATATTATATGGCCAAGTAATGAGCGAAAAATGCAAAGTGATATTTGCTAACTCATTGCACTCACTTTGTACACGGTTTTCGCGGTCCAGTGGATAATTTTAACATCTGAACACTTCAATCATAAATATCTTTTCAACAAAGATTTGAAATTTGAAAAACTGAAACCGGTTCCATGCTTCTATAGGTAAAACAAGTACAACAAGGTGTGTGAGAACCCCTAGAGTTCTAGGTACGATGTGTGAATTAGATCCCTTTTAAAGGCATATATGCGTGGGTTATTAGACGCGTGGATCCATCTTGCGCACTTTTACGCACGGTACGTAATCCCCATTGGCTCAGTTATAAGTAGCGATCGCAAACTGTCCCATTTCTGAATACCCGAGTCAAAAATGCATTAAAAATAGTCGCGTTCGGAATGTTTGTACTAGTCGAATGGAGATCCATCAGAGATGTTTACGAGCGAAAATATCACGTAACACGCTTAACCGCAACCGACTTCAAAGTGCCGCCGTTTGATGGCTAGGTGACAGCGTGAGAAATTTGTTTGCTGCATGCAATTTCATAAGAAGGCCTTTGTTCAGATATTTTGAAGCACCTCTCTTCGATCGATCCAACATATATCTTGAGTTTACCTCGAGAGATTACGGTGGAGTCGAGTTGGAATTTGCTGACTACCCTTTATAACCCACGCATATATGCCTTTAAGGGAAGCCTAACGCTGGCATAGTCGCTTTATACTGTTACTGATAATAGCATAATTCCTGTCACTTTTTGTCATATATGTGACCGGCTATAGCATGGCACTTGTCGGTAAAAATCAAAATGTAGATTTTCATAGCACTACAAAGGCCTTACCACAAGCTTTCATTTGATGCTGTGTTCTAACTAATTGGTCAATAATTGGCAAAGATATGATTGTTTCAATTTTACAATCATAGGTCCAATACAATACACACATTGTGTGAACTTAAAATGCCCATTTCTTCAAAACATGAATTACCGACAAGTGCCGGGTTTTGCTTTAGCTGGTCACATATATCCTCTTGGGTATCACAAATTATGGAAATGATCTATGTTGTTGAAACCGCTATCAACTGTTTTAACTGAACACTGAAGGGTTTAGGTTTAGAATAAGAATTATTCATTCAAATAGTTTAAATCTGGAAATTCATTCTAAAAAAAATTCATAAATGAAAATGAATGAAAATGAAATGATACAGGGATGACTTTAAAGGGATAGTTGAGTTCTGTTAAAGAGAATAAAGTTTTCGTCGAACTGAATTTTAGTAACCAAAACCTGCACCATTACATTACAAACTAATAGTTATAACTCAAAAGGAATGCAAAATTACAAATGACTTAGTAAAGATCCTGTTATCATTCAAAAAGAGCCATTTAAACTCAAGAGAGCGCTCTCTTAACACTCATCGGTTTCAACTATTTAAAAATTTAATGAATACAGATTGTTAAAAATATGTGATATTAATTATTTTCAAATCGCTATATTTATGTATAAATGTATTCATAACAACCTTCCTGATCGATTCTGTGATATGTTTATACGTAATAATCAGATTCATAATTATAGTACTAGAAATTGTGATGACTTTCATGTTACCAATCCTAAAACTATTGTAGCATGTAAATCAATAAGACACTGTGGACCCGACATTTGGAACTCCCTACCAGTCAATGTAAAACAATGCTCATCGTTATTTTCCTTTAAATCTACTCTAAAAAAGAAACTGTACACGTCTTATGCATGTGAAACAATATAATTGCGTGTTAAACGAGGTCTTTATACATACGCATTGATGAATGCGTAATACTGCAGAATCAATTAATATGAATGTGTAGTTGAGGATATTATTGTTTGTATTGACAACTCAAAAAAACGGGCTTGGGGGGGGGGGGGGTTAATTCACCTGCTTCTCCTTTCTGTTTATTTTTGTTAATTTGATTTATATGATATGGAGTCGAAATTGTATTATTTAAATTTAAACTATAATTTATTTACATTTTTGCAACGGGTTATCCATCCTTCAAGCTTTTAGCTTTGCGGACTTCCCGTATTTTCAATTGTATTAATTATACTATTATATATTATTGATATTACTCCGCCGTATATATATGCAACAATGTGTTATCTAATTTGTGATATTGTGATATTGATTTTGAATATTTTGTAATTTTGATGTCTTTTATACTGTTGGAAATAAAATAAATTGAAATTGAAAATATTAGGCATGTGATGTTTTGTTGAAATAGTGATTAGATAGAGAGATAATCAACAACTATTTAAAAACCACTTTTGTACATTTTTGAAAAGAGGAAGCATTTTTAAAACCAGAACGTCAATGACGTAGCGCTCATCCGCCATCTCGCAACATCAAATATCGCAAATTTCATGTGGTACACTTTTCAACTAGTCAAAAAATAAAAATTTGATGCCCTGGAAGGGACATAAAAATTAAAAAATTAAAAATTAGAGTGAAAAAAAATATAAATTTGACGCCCCGGAAGGGACATGGGGAAAAAAAAAAATCAATCAATTAAAAAAAAAAATTTAATTAATTTAAAAATAAATAAACAAATACAAAATAAACAAATAAATAAACAAATAAAACAAAACAAAACAAAAAAAATAAAAATAAAAATAAAATAAAATAAATAAAAAAATAAAAAAATTAAAAAATTAAAAATTACCATAATTATTGAATGGAGAAAAATTTCAAAATTCTGTGTAGAAGTTTAGTGTACCAAAGTTAGTTCTACCAGATAAAGCAAACCAAATCAAAATCGGTCGAGAAATGAGGGAGAAGAAGCATTTTTTGTGATTTCGAATAAATTTGCATAAATTACCATAGATAATGAATTTCACGATTCTGTGTAGAAGTTTTAAATCCCCCTCCTAGCCCTATCTTATGAAACAATCAGAATCAAAATCGGTTGAAAAATAACGAAGAAGAAGCATTTTGAAAACTGTGGACGGACGGACGGACGGAAGGACGGACGGAAGGACGGACGGACGGACGGACGGACGCCGGACGCCACGGCATGGCATAAGCTCATCATGCCCTTCGGGCCGGATGAGCTAAAAATGATATCGGCTGGTTCAAAATTATCGAATAAGTGTGGGGCCCCACATTTATTACAAATATTTATGTTTATGGATATTTCAGCCGTTTCTGAACCGATTTTGATCAAATAAAGTTTATTCTGTCATTACAATTGTATGCTCTTCTGAATTTGACACTCAGTTTTTCATTATCTTGCAAACAAATTATTTTGTGTAGCGCCCTCTATACCAAAACTCAACTATCCCTTTAACATACAACATAGCTTCTTTGAATAGCTTTGGTAAATTCACTGTATTATGTTTTCCTACATCTACATGTAGTACCAAATCTAATCAGACTTTCACAATCGACCTGCCACGTCTTCTGATAATGGAAGGGTTGCTATGGCAACTAACTTATCGGCGGCGTGTAGTTAGTTTCACAGTGACCTTGTTTTAAAGGGGTAGTTTAGTTTTGGTAGAGAGGGCGCTGCACATCACAATTTTTTTGCGAGGTAATCAAAAACTGAGTGTCGAATTTGAGAGAACATGTAATTTTAATGGCAGAATAAACTTTACTTGGTCAAATTCGACCCACAAACGGCTGAAATATCAATAAATATATCTGATCTTATAATTATTTGGGGCCCAAATAATTACATGATTTTTAGAAAAAAATGAAAAAATGCTTGCACTTTTCCAAAAATTTTCAAAAGCGTTTTTTAAATAGTTGTTGATGATCTCTCTATTTAATCATTATATCAATAAAACATCACATGCATAATTTTGTATGAAAAATGGTTAAATCCAATGCCTAATTAAAAAGCGCCCTCTTGTGTTTTAATGGCTCTTTTTGAATGATACCAGGCTTTTTACTTAGTCGTTTGTAATTTTGTATACCTTTCGAGCATGGTGGAGTTATAACTATTAGTTTATAATGTTACTGTGCAGGTTTTGGCTACTTAAGTTCAGCCTTACCAAAACTAAACTACCCCTTTAAAGGGGACCACAAGGCAAAGAACAACACATAATTATATGTTTTGGTACTGTTTTGTGATATCAATTAGATATCCAACAACATATTGCAAAGGGTTGCGTAATTCATAAACAATTCAATTAATTACCACCACTATTATTTCATGGTTCTGTACGCGCCAAACATTTGTGAGTGCGCCAATTCTATTCATGCGTACGTCTGGAGACAATAGAATCCCGGACTAAGCTTTCGCTCTTGACAAAAGGTAGTCTTTGTATGCAGACCCATGACAGGCTTTAGTACGTTGATGCTTTTTCCAATTATACAATTTTTCTGGAAACATATTGAAATGGATTACTAAAGATGTTTATCTTTCATTTATAAGAATATGATTTTTGGGTGGTGGTACCCTTTAAAGAATTGCTTTATCTTCAGCAGCATATCTATGTATGCGGAAATACAGCAGTGCCAACATTATGTGTTAAATGGAATGGTGAATAAAGTTTCAATTTAAATTTAAATTTAAATTATTAGAGGCTTCAGTTCAATATATAGCTTCATCATCCAGCTGTACAGAGTGTTTATTGTAACATTTACACATTAATAAATCTAACCCTTCACCACAAAATGCTTTTCACGTGACATTAAAGTTGATTTGTTTTCACACTATGTGAGCATCGATCTTGATGGAATATTTTTGGCAAAAATCCCGAGAAAATTATTGTTTTTACTATTTGATGATAAATCACATGATTTTGTTAGGCTTGATTTTGTACACGAGGTAGATTGATGTACATCATTAAATTAGTAATAGTAACATAGTAAAATATGTCGCAAAAACAACTGAAAGACATATTCTCTAGAAAAATTATCAAAGCAAAATGTACTTGACACTACCACTTGCCCGCTTGCCCAGGGCAAGTAAAAATTGGTGTTGGGCAAGTAAAATTTCATAAATTGTCTAGTTTGCTTGCCCGATTGGGCAACTAAATAACTTAGCAAGAAGAACGTAATTTTATATGTGTAAATCTCATCTCGAAGTATTAAAGAGGGCAAGTAAGTTTTATATTGGGGCAAGTCAAATTTTATCATTTAAGATTTTACTTGCCCGAATGGGCCAATACAGAACAAAGTTAGTGTGGAGGCTTGATTGTGAGACCAATCACTCATATCCCTAATAGCTTCCCAGTGTGTTTTTTTTTTATCCAAGTCATTTTTTCAGGGCTATGATTTCAAATGTCAAATTCTGTTTTAACAACCATAACATTTAAAATGCAGGTGCAACTTATGCCCTCCGTCAACATGAAATGTTATACATGCAAGACCAATAAAAATGCTGCAAGATTTCCTACAAAAAGGGGGGGGGGTGGGTAGGTAAGGCTCAAACTAATTCAGATAGTTTGCTTTCCTGGAACCAGTAGAACTTTCCTGTGGGCCAACACAAATCTATGAAAGTCATACTTTGATGAAATGTTTTGGTGTTAAAAAGGCAAGACAACAACAATGCTGCAAGATTTTCTACAAAGGGGGGGGGGGGGGACGGTGGGTTGGACGGATGGATGGGTAGGGCTCAAACTAATTCAGATACTTTTTGCTTTCCCAAGACCAGTATAACTGTCCTGAGGGCCAACTAAACAAACATCTATGAAAGTCATATTTTGATGAAATACTTTGGTGTTATTTCAACATGAAATGTTACAGTGTGGCTGGCATATGTGAGCGGACACCACATAACCAATGTTAAGTCGCATTGGATTTTTACCCTTTATTTATTAGCTAAAATAGCAAAATTTTGTTTTAAACAAGAACACCCAGAAATATTCAACCACTTTTTTTATTTATTGATAATGTGATTTTTAAAATCTGTTCCGGGCTACATGATTTTTACAGTCCCCATAGAGTTGATACAGGGCTCACCAGGTTCCTGTAGGCAATAGTCGTTTCTGAAAGCTGTTTCCGTACATATTTTGATAAAAAGCAAACATGTTTTGGAAAATGTAATTTTTCAATCATTATTATTACATCTATTTATTTCTCTAAGTTTTGCAAAGAAAAGAAAAAAATTTCTTGAAGGGCCCATTCAACCAGAACTCAACTATCCCTCAAACAACTACGATAGAAAGTAATCAGTATAAAGTGGCTATAGACCATTAAAGGGATCTAGTATTAAAACTTTCTTGACATCTTCAAAAACTGCCAAAGATTTGATAAAATGTGCATTTCTGTGATCTGATTTGCCCACTGTTTGATGTGTGAACGTCATGAGGTAAATGAGTATCATATGACCAAGAAATTAGCAAAAATGCAAAGTGATATTCACAAACTAATTGCACTGACTTTGTACACAGTTGAAATTCTCCACTAGAGAATTTCAAATCCCAAGAAAGAGAATTTGGAAAACTGAAACCCGTTCCATGCTTCTATTGTTAATACACAGTATGCAATTATACATTTAAAAACCACTGAAGTTCTTAATAAATTTTGTGGATTTTGACAATGTTACTAGATCCCTTTAATAAGTATCAATTTTTTTGCGGCCAAAAATAAATCATTTTCAATCGCGCCATGCATAACCAGAGTACTTCAAAATCAATCTCAATTCTGCAACATACTTGCCGTAATTAAAATGACTGTGGGCAAGGCAACCCATATAAATACAATTTTGGTCGCCATGGAAACCCAGGATTTACGCAAGAAGAATCATTTTCATGCTCTAACGAGCCGATCTTTGACAAAAAGGATGGATAGATTGAGCAAGCCTAGGATAGAATTGTTGGAGTAAGATTTATTACAGAGAATTGTGATTAGTTTCCGGCCTAAATCCGTTCTCTCTTGAGATATACATGTCAGCTTGAATGAGATTTAATTTTACACTTGAATAAATAATCAGGTGTGTGTAAAGGCTTTTTTAACTATCTATCTTTGAGACATTTATAGTTATCATGGTTGTAGCTCAAAGTGCTTTATTATACAAATAGTGCATGGTTTGGAGTTGAATATACATGTACCAGAATATACACCAATACATTTTGATTTTCTCGAGTGCATTCAAGATTGCATTGAGGCCGTAGGCCACCGTTGTTAAATGCCACTGCTGCTCTGTTAGTTGTAGCGACAGTACTTCCCCCTTTCCTTGTCAGGTTTATCACAGCCTCATCGACTTGTGGATCTAGGAGACAAGGCATCTGCTCTTTAAATGCTTATAATTTGAGAGTGGTACAGAGCTTAGCTTTCAATCCTAGCAGGATCTTTGTCAACGCAAACATATCACAGCTTCATCACCTTAAAGATCTAGGACACAAGGCATCTGCTCTTAAATGCTTATTTCTATTTTGTCATCTTGTCTATCCTCTACCACCACCTCCACCACCCCCCCCCCTCCCCCCATTTCCACGTTGAGTTAACCAATACTTTGTATGCCACAGCTGATACGTCAGTTGTATCGGCAGTACTCCCCTTTACTTGTCAGGTTTATCACTGCGTCGTCGATACCTTGTAGATCTAGGACACGAGGCACCTGCTCTTTGAATACTTTTTGTGTATGTCATGTTGTCATGGCGCCCCCTATCTGCCTCACCCCAATTCCGATATGAGTTGACCAATGATATCATGCCACTACTGCTGTGTCAGTGTAAGGGTGTTGTCACACGTGAAGATTAGGGTGTGCACTAAACAATAGAGCCACTTACGTATACAACGCCACTGCACAATACAATGGGCATGGTCAAGTACTCTATAATTACCATTGCGTGCAATCAAGCACGTGGCATCCAAGCAGTAGCCGTAATGCAAGCACTTGGCATGTTAGGTGTACTATACATTTGATTTTCTATTAAAAACGTAGAGGGTTAATTAAATCATGGGAAAGGTTAGCATGTTTGTTTTGCAAAGATATGATATAGTGGCCAAGCACCATTACGCGACGACTGCGTGCGCGCATAGGATACTGTATACAGTAATCGCTTGCACTCTTTTGATGTGCTTTTTTATGAGTCTTTTGATGAGCGCATCATCACATAAATAAACGTTGCTCACAGTGCATACAAACATTAGCGTGATTGACTCATCAAACATTTTCTCATGATTGTGATTTAGAGCGCAATATGGATTTAGATGCCACAGACATTGCAGATACAGTCAAACATGTGTATAGTGGCCTCCCAAGGGAAACAATTAAAGTGGCCACTGTAGACGGGTGACCTCTATAGTAAGGTTCCACAACACTGTTTTTTCTCAGCAAGGGATTGATTTTGGTGGCCACTATAGGCAGGTTGGCCGCTAAATACAGATTGGCCGCTAAGTCAGGTTTATATTATACTGTATATAGATGATCTACATTAGATGTTAAACTACTTGATAAAGTTGCAAGGCAGGTACAATCTAATACCTGGATTACATGGATGAAAGTCTTAAGGACCACCTGTCGACAGGAGCCAACCTGCCTATAGTGGTCATTAACCCTAACCCTAACCCTAACCATCAAAAGGGACCCCCTGCAGAGAATAGCAATGTTACAGAACCTGTTCATAGAGTTTACCTGTCTTCAGTTTGTAGCCAGGTGCTTTCCTCGTTTCCCTTAAGGTGGTCACCATACACAGGTTTTTACTAAACATGCACGATTTACATCACTTATACATAATTATATTCATAAGGAATTATGATCACTTGGAAATCATTATCAAAATGCAAAAATAAATGTTATAAGCATTAATATCAGATAATATATTTGTCATTGTTCAGCAAAGATTTTTGTTTGTGAGTCTCTGTAACTTAATATTATTGTAGGCAGGGCATGGTGTATTAATGCATCAATATCTTCACTAGTTTGGAGCATATTACACACAAGAGGGCAGCAAACATATATCAATGCTCTGCAAATCAATCTTACACGTCATTCAACTCTATCTAAAAAGGGTCTATTTCTTGGTTCTTGAAATAAGTTTCCCTTTACATTTGCAGCACAATGTGCACAAGAGGGCAGCAAACATATACCAATGCTATGCAAGATCAACCTTACACGTCATTCAACTCTATCTAAAAAGGGCGTATTTCTTGGTTCTTGAAATAAGTGTTTCCCTTACATTTGCAGCATAATGCACACAAGAGGGCAGCAAACATATACACATTCTCTACATTATCAAGCTCCAGCGTTCAACGTTATTTATTTAAACCGAACCCTCGTTGACTTTCAAATTGGCAAAATTTGGTATGTTTGTGAAGGAAATGTTATTTTTTCTAAGGATATTAACTTAATCCGCGATAAAAATGTTGAAATTTGACTAAAAAAGTCTTCGAAAATGGGGCAAAAGTGAGCAGTCTCCGAGACTGAAATTCGCTCAACGATCGGCCTGAAAATCGTGACGTCATCGGTAGAACGGGCCCGGCCGATCAGCTGATCAAGCAAAGCGATGCGCGTGCATTATACGGTGTTGTGTATTACTTTTTGATAATTCGTACGATCGAGCTGGACAGTTTTATTTCGAGGAAAATGGAGGAAAATACTCTCGAACTGAGTTTCGCAATGGATTTTTCCGAAGAAGATGAAGAAGAGGACAGGAATGATTCATCAGACAGCGACAATGACGGGATTTGGGAGATTTTTGGCGCTCGTTCACTATTGTACCCGCACTCCGGTGTCGGCACGCTACGCCACTAGCTGCCCGTGACGCACTCGTGAAGAGTACCATACAAAACACAAATGTAATGTACCCAAAATCAACTAAATCTTCGACCATTGCTCAAATTATGGTCATGATTTCAAAGTAGTTACACAGAACAGGTAAAAAAGATAACTACTTTGAAATCATGACCATTATTTGAGCAATTTTTGAAGATTTAGTTGATTTTGGGTAGGTTACACATGTGTTTCGTAGGGTACTCTTCACGAGCCAGCTATAGCGGGCCAGCGTGCCGACACCGGAGTGCGGGTTTCAATGCGCCCTTTCCCCCAGCATCTTCCCCGGCAAACTGTGCATGGACATGGTGCAATTCGCTATACAATTGCCGCAGTCATACGCCAGATCGACAAATCTATCACTTTCATGGACTCTTTGACATTATTATAGTTATTTTTCACTGTCGGCTTAGAATGCCGACAGAGAAAAATACAATATAATGTCAAAGTCAAAGAGGGCATGAAAGTGATAGATTTGTCGATCTACCATACGCCATGCACCTTTTCCCGACTTTGCGACTCGAATTCAACTTTGTCGATACTGGCGAACTCGCGATTTCCACCTCAAAACCATGCCTGAAATCTTCACTTCCTTCAGACATTTCCACCATTCTCCGATTTTGCAGATTTCAGGTCAAATCTAACAAGAAAAATGATATTGACAAGGACGGCGTTCTATCGATTGGGCAGGGCAGCATTACTTGCGCTCGCTGGACTGGGGGATCGTTGGGGGAGGCAACGGGTGCCGCTCTACCATCAGCGGCCGCGCGTGCATGGTTTGGGCCTATTCTACCTGTGACGTCATCAAATTTCTCTGCACCAAATCGCCGTCAAACGGCAAAAATCGGGGTTCAGAATAAGAGTTTAAATTTGCTTTTAATTGTTTTCTGGGCGGTGTTAGGGCTTCAAAATTAACTTTTTCATGCTCAGTATGTTCTCAGCTTTCAGAAGAGGTACAATATGCATATTATAGGATCTTCATTGAGTTTTCGGTTTAAGCCGCATTTATTCAACAAGTTTTTATGATTTTTAGAAAAAGGTGCACGATGAAAAAGGTTAGTAACCTTATGTGGATATTGTTAAGCTTTTGTATCTACTTGATTTTCCAACCACTCAAACACAATGGGCACAAGAGGGCAGCAAATATCTGCATGATCAAGATACACACGCATCAATTAAAGTGATCCAAGTAAAGTGTCCAACTCCACGAAAATTACTTGGAGCTTCCTCGTTTCTCTTCTGCCGTGTTGTTTAGCTTATGGTAAGCGAAGAATAAAATAGGGTTAGATTTTTTCAAATGTCCCTTTAGTATGAAGATAATTATCATTGAATATCATCATCTCAAAACTGTTGCCCAACAGTTTTGGTAAAAAGTACAATTGCCGTAGCTGAACACGCCCGGCCGGCGCGCCACACGATCACGGACCCAGGCCGGCTAGACAGGGCAGCGCAACGAGTCGATGTTACCCGACTGTTGAGCCGAGCGCGCGCAAATTCTGTACCGTCTGTATACACGGGTGCGGATATCGTCAAACGGACGATTATTACTGCGACAAATCTACGGCAGGCCATCAGTATTCTGTGATAAAATATGAACTCAATATTCGTTTTTTTCACTAGGTAAACAGTGTTCGTTTTCTTTCAAACTTTCACAAATCTTCAATTGTATTTGACAATGATATTGATATAGGATTGAAGTCTCAAATCTCATTTTGTGCAATATCTGACACTTTACAGGGATCACTTTAACTATGATCAAATGTTGTTTTTCTTACGAGAATAAGACATCTTTAATAGAAAAGAGGACTATCTTCTCCCATGACAAAGATGGCAGCACTTACATTGCAATAGAATATGTGCAGCAGCGATGTTCATATTAGTTAAAGTTCAAGTCCTTTCTGTGCCAGTTTGGCACATAAGGTCGCGCCTAATGAATCTCTGATTCTGTAGCCCTAGGCCACTCGTTATCATCCAGGGCAATAATTAGCTCGATATCAGACTGCAGACTTTGTTTGACCCCTTTCTGTAAAATGAAGTATGGATCACTGTCTTGAATGTCGCAGGTAGGAATATCCACCCAGTGCTCATGACAAATAGTCCTCCCCCCCCCCCCCTCCCAATTAAAACTTTTTATTGGTCTCGACCATCTAAACCAGTGGTCTTGGATTGCCCCCCCCCCCCTGGTTACACAACTGAGCCAGTGGTCTTGATGCATTAACTTTATACTGCTCCCCAAAAGTGATATCAATAAGGAGTAAATCAATAATTGATTTTATCCCAATCGTTTGCGTGAAGTATCCAAATTCAGATACTACTTATGGAGGATTTATACTATCCAAATGTTGATACTTTTGACTACGGTCGTAAGCGTCTGTCAATCTTCACCCGTTCCCTTTGAGATTCTAAAATCTCCATAGACTTTGTACAAAACCCACTCGGTTCCCGTAGTCAAGAGGTTAATATCTCACCTGTAATAATCTTCCCACATAATAATCTTCAAGATTGAAGGACACAGGTCTACCCCGAAGAAGAAGAAGAAGACATGGGCGTAGATCTGTCATTGTTACATATTTATCAGGTGAGATGATCTATTCATTCATCCCCCCCTGATGAATAGGTATTACGTAAGTATCGACGCCCATGGAAGAAGATCTCCATAATAGTAGGGAACAGGTTAACCCCTTCACCACGGGAACCGAGTGGGTTGTGTACAAATTCTATGGGGATTTCACAAACTCGTAGGGAACGGGTTAAGAATATGCGAGAGATCCCTCGGCTGGCTACTTGATTCCCACTGCAGAAGGTGTGGAAGCGGGCACATATCTTGAAGGTCTACTATCCCCCATGTCAATCACTCAACAGCATCCTCTTGTAGTTGGAAGGTACTCTAAGTATCATTAACACAAACCATGTTTGCACGATTCCCTCATCATCATCAATGATCAATTTTGCTTCTAATGATTGATACATGTACATGTACATTTTTGTCAATGATGGAGTGAGCCATGGCTTTGTTTTTATATATGATTAAAGGGATAGTTGAGTTTTGGTATAGAGGGCGCTACACAAAATAATTTGTAAAGAGATAATGAAAAACTGACTGTCAAATTTGAAAGAGCATACAATTTTAATGACAGAATAAACTTTATTTGATCAAAATTGGTTCAGAAATGGCTGAAATATCCACAAAAAAACATTTGTAATAATTGTGGGGCTAAATCCAATGCCAAAACAATTGAACTTAACAAATACTGTGCTTGGGACATCTCTCTATTAGGCCATGAAAAATAAATGGTTGGATTGGCGTAACCCGCCCGACCCTAAAAATACCGCCGACCCTAAAGGTTTTTTCTGATTTTTTTTCCCAAAAATGTTGCGATATGTGTTATTTGTGTGTTATATGTGTGTTTTTGTGTATTTGTGCGAATCCTAAAAAAAAAAAAAAAAAAAAAGAAGAAAAAACCCCTACCGACCTACCCTAATGTTTGCTTGCCCGTTACTCCAATCCAACAATTGTTTTGTTTTGGCCTTACATACAAGTTTTCAGGAAGTGTGTTTTTTTATATCAAATTTGATTTGGTATGCCTTCAAGGATTATAAAAACTCTTCAAGACATTTTGAAGTGGTGGCATATGTGACCGGCTATAGAAAAACCCTGCAATTGTTGGTAATGCATGTTTTGAAGAAATTGGCATTTTAAGTTCACAGAATGTGTGTAAAATTGAAACAATCATATTTCCGCCTATTATTGACAGATTTGTCTAGAACAAAGCATCAAATGAAAGCTTGTGATGAGGCCTTTCTAATGGTATGAGAATTAAATCTACATTTTGATTTTTACAGACAAGTGCAGGGTTTTGCTATAGCCTGTCACATATAACATATGCATTCATCATGCACCTCCAGATTGGGTATTTTTTTAGGCCAGTCCCGAATGGGTTAAACACACGTTTGATGGCCGTGTGACTAGAGCGCAAGTAGTGTGATGTATGGCTGCTACGCACTGCCTAGGGACATCAACCCACACATTCAGTGCCCTTCCTATGGGTGCTGTCACACATCACCGGATAGCGTAAACTGATGCCCGCCCGATGGATAGAAAATTTGCGAATATCAATCAAATTATCCGGTGGTGAAAGTCGCCTCTATATAGCTTCATGCCCAAAATTTTCCGCCGGATAAAACGGCTGACATCGCCTGACAAGAAACGGACAAGAATTGCATACAAACTGATTGAAAATTTCTCTTTCCCTTGGGCGTCCGTTAACGCTATCCGGTGATATGCGACAAGGGCTTATAGCACATCCATCACACAAGCTGCAATACAAATTGAAAGTACCCTAGGGGAATGTTCACAGATACCTTATAATAATCCATTTTCTTCCTTTTCTGCTTAAATAGCTTTAGGACTTTATTTTCTGGCTTTATGTATTTACATACTGTTTGTTTTGTCACTGTTTTTGCAGTATTTAAAGAACCATTATATGTTTAGAAGCACTCTGCACCATAATGTGAAAGTACTTTATAGCTTACAATAAAATGTTCATAGATCTATATATCAATTCTTTTCTGGCTATATCTATTTACACAGTGTTTATGTTGTCACTGACTGTTTTTTAAAAGTATTTAAAGACCCATTATAGGTTTAAAAGCACTCTGCACTATAACGTGAAAGTACTTTATAGCTTATAGGAAAATGTTCAGAGATCTACATGTAATATCAATTCATTTTCCGGCTATATCTATAGATTACACACTGTTTATTTTGTCACTGTTTTTTGAAGTATTTAAAGACCCATTATAGGTTTCAAGGAAGCACTCTGCACCTAGCCTTGGGGGAGTGTTCACAGATACATTAGAACAATCCATCTTCCGGCTACATCATCCTGATACTGTGTATTTTGTGTTTTTGTATGCCAAACATGAATGTGAACGTGACGTGAATACGCCCTTACACGACAAATAATTGCAAGCCATTATATACAAATGAACGATCCTTTTGGTAATTGCATTCATCTCATTTGGGTTGCTAAAATGTAAGCATTGGTCAAGTCTACATTACTTTTTTTTAAATTAATATATAGGGTTGCATGATAACCTCTCCATCATAATAATAATAATAATTAAAAAAATAATAATAATAGTAAATTCAATTTTTATAGCGCATTATAATGTAAAATACATTCCCCATGCGCTTTACATAATAACACATTTACACAATACAAACATAAATAAAATAAATATAAAAGGAAACATTTATTAAAAAAGAAAAAGATGAATCACACAGGAAGATTTTGTCTTCCGGGCTTGCTTAAATGGGATATTGGAGGTATTTGTCGAATTACAAGTGGTAGTGCGTTCTGGACAAAGTGTGGGGGCTGATATTGAGAAGGGCCGAGTACCATAAAGTCTGAGTATTAACAAGAGGGACAATGCAGTTAAAAGTTTGTCTTTACCAGCTTCAAGTTACTTTTTTCTTGAAGACTGCCTGCGCATGATTAGTATTTGAAATCTCATATTTCCTTGGAAGTTTTTCAAATGTTCACTTTGGAACTACAGTAAGACAAAAAGGCCTTTCTCCGTCTTTCTTTCATCCATTGTGTTTCAACAATTTGTCAGTCCGACTGATTACGAAGGTTGTTAAACTTATATCATTACACATCAGAGAAATGTGAACAATAGGCAAATCAGTTATCGAACAATAGGCAGTGATTACTAGTCATAGTAGACATGATTAGAGTAATTAAAGTGATTCATTAACTTTGTAAAATTCAACCAAAATCACTTGGCGCTTTCATACTTCTATTGTAAATGTACCTTGTTGCTTAGATTTTGGGAGCAGATCGGCGAAGAATGAATTGGGTTTTTATTTTTCAAATGTCTCTCTAGTTATGGAGAGATTTAAAGGGATCTAGTAACTTTGTTGAGATGTGCAAAAACTGATGAATGGTTGATGCAATGTATACTGTTGTTATCTCATATGTCCTCAGGGTATTGTGTGAAAATTTCAGGTCAAATGGACAATGTATGGCCAAGTAATGAGCGAAAATGCAAAGTGATATTGGGTGATATTCACCAACTCACTGCATTCACTTTGTACAGGGATGAAAATCTCGCCCGGAGATTTTCTTATCTAAATACTTCAATCATACATATCTTTGTAATGAAAGGGAAATTTGAAAAACCGAAAGCTGTCCCATGATTTTATTGTTAATACGAATACAACAAGGTATAAAGGAACCGCTAGAATTACAATTTTATTTTGAGGATTTGGACAATGTTACTAAGTCCCTTTAAGATTGAATTTGAAAGCGTCTATTATGTATAGAAGTTTTTTGATCGTAAGACCGTCAAGAGTATCCAAACTCGAGTACTCAATCATCCATAGTATCCAAATTCGGATACTTCATGCCAACGATTGGGATAAAATCAGACATCCATCTGTTTGATCTGTTTTCACTAGGTAAACATTTTAGCCAGAATTCTCATCGGGGGGGGGGGGGGGGGGAAGGAAATGCCGTTATTATGTAGAAAAAGGAATGATTGGCAGTCTGACAATAATTTGACCCTCTATAGCACAGGTCTAGCTCTATTTCCCAGAAGTACCTGCCTGATCTAGCATCTTAGATTTCAGTCTTGTATTTCAGTTTACATTTGAGATCCTTCTGAAACATAACCGATAGCTGAAGACTATGAGCCTATAATACCACAGGTAGCTGGGTCTGGGTATAAAGAAGGCACTTAACCAAATAGGCTAGTTTGTACACACTGCATAACACTAAGCCAGTGTGTATATTACACAACATGCCCAAGGCGTACATAAGATGGCAACGTGCATCTGATTTAAGAATCCGAACCATCCATAATCACATTGTCCGTGGTTCCCCATTTCGAACTAGGCTAGTTTGTGTGCAACAGTTGCATAACATTGAGCCAGTCAGTGTGCATAATACAATATGCCCAAGGCGTTTACAAGATGGCAACGTGCATCTGATTTAAGAGTCCGAACCATCTATAATCACATTGGCTGTGGTTCGCTATTTCGAACTAGGCTAGTTTGTGTGCAACAGTTGCATAACATTGAGCCATAACGTGTGTATTACACAACATGCCCAAGACATTTACAAGATGGCAACGTGCATCTGATTTAAGAGTCCGAACAATCCATAATCAATCACATTGTCCGCAGTGAATCTTCAATCCTCTCTCTATTAAACACCTGTCTAGCTTCTTCCAGGAATTACGCGGCTACATTTACACCTTGATCAGCAGTGTAGTGTTTCAGTTTACATTTCTAGATGTAACTGCCTAATAGATAGTCCCACTACAACGTATCTCATTCCGTTTCCTATCAATTTGACATCCGGAAGGTACAAGCAGAATACTGTACTGGCAGGAAACGAAATGATGCAAACCAAGTTTGGAATGGACTAGTAGGATACAAGTTTTGGCTCCGTTTCGCGTGAAACGAGCATACATCGGAACACACTAACGTAAAACCAATCGCAACTTAACGACTGGATGAAGCGCACTGAAGGGAACTATATCTATAGGCAGATGGTGGGGGCATACTTTTTGGTCGGATAGGACACGAATGGAACTTTTAAATCTTGCTAGATTCTTATTGTTTCGCCACATTTTGGTCAGAAAGGAAACGGAGGGAGATACGCTGCAGTGGGACTACCCCGTAATCAAATGACAACACAGCCCTTTTCCTCTTCTTGATGACATTTGTATTGTTAGTACGTGGCTGCGTACCACTGATTATAAACCGTTTCTTACAATAATACCCTGTGCCAATTCCTTGCTAACGTGCAAACAAACACAAGTTATCATCTTGATCGTTTCCTTATACAGTCAATGCTGTCTTTAATAGTGGTCACCCGTCTATAGCAGTCAACCTGCCCATAATTATGTCAATCAAAAGTGATCCCCTGCAGAAAAAACAGTAACAAGTTATGAAATTTGTCTAATATAATACAGGTCACCAATCTACAGTGGCAATTCTTTTCTTGCTTCTCTTTGGTGGCCACTATTCACAGGTTTGACTGTTCAAGCGACTGGCTGGAATACTCCCTAGGGAGTGGAAAATGTGCACTTAATGTGCAGGAATGATTGCAGTGTGTATCCGTTGACTGGGGTAATAATAATAGTGTAGAGCGCTATGATCCCCACAGGAATAGCGCTATATAAATAACCATTATTATTATTACATATTGTATAATTCCCTTTCATGAAATCCAAACTACCAATATAATAATGGCAGGTTAAACATTTACTCGTCATGTGACCTTGTACAGGGGGTGAGAGCATGATCACGACCCAGGACCAGCCCTATTACCACTGATCTCTAGATAAGCTTGGTTAATCTGATACGGTTGAATGAGTTAGAAAGGCATGCGGCTCTGCTTCGCTCTTTTTATTCTTAATATGCCATTCTAGCATATTGACATCGATGAGTTAGAGCCAATTATGCTAATTACCATGGTAAATGTCGCTGGCCCTTAATCGAGCCCCTGGGTCCAGATTTCTTCCCATCGGAGCAGCGAGTATTGACCCACTAGATCAATAGCTCAAGATGATGGTCATTACGTTCACATATTCCGTGCCATGGCGTAATTGTCAAGCTTGAAAAAGCACTTTACAGAAAGAAGAATGAGCATTCACACCAGAGCTACAAACCGGGGCAGTTTGCCAAAAGATTACTCAGCTATGTGACCTTGTGCAGACCTCTTCCTATTGAGGCAGCGAGTATTGACCCACTGTCACTGTTGGTCATTACATTCACATATTCCATGCCATGGCGTAATTGTCAAGCTTGAAAACAGCACTTTACAGGAAGAAGGAGGTTTATTCACACCTGGGGGGTGTTTCACAAAGATTCTAAGTTGAACTTAACTCTGAGTTGGACTTCGAAAGTATGGAAAGCTGTTAGTTTCTTTGAAACAATGTTGTAAAATTTCTTTTAAATGGCAAAAAATGTTCATTCAAATCATTGATATTTTCTATTATCAAGGGAATTTCATGTTGTTGATGTAAAATTTATGAAAATGCTAAAATACTTGGATTTTTGCTTTTGAATATATTTGAATCCAAGGCTACAATTGGCTTTCCGTAATAGTTACATGTAGGTCCATCTTAGAGTTAAGTTCAACTTAAGATCTTTGTGAAACACCCCCTGGGTCTACAAACCGGGACAGTTAGCCAAATGAAGAATTTGTCTTTGTGACTTTGATAACTGTCCAGATTTCTATGTACTACTGAAGCAGCCAGTATTGACCCATTAGATCAATAGCTCAAGATGGTTGTCACTACATCCGAACATATACCTTGCTATGGCATAATCTTCAAGCCTAAAGCTTTGCTTTACCAAAGAAGTAGGTGCATTCACACCAAAGCTACAAACCGGGACAGTTTGCCAAATGATTTATAAGCTTTGTGACCTTGTGTAGATCTTTTCCTATTGAGGCAGCGAGTGTTGACCTACTAGTATCTGATCCAATTAGATTTGAGCGCTCAGAGACTCTGCAACTCAGACAATAACCTAGAATGTGAACGTAGCCAATAGATTTTGAAATTCTACCACTCATCATCATCATCATCATCATCATCATCATCATCATCATCATCATCATCATCATCATCATCATCATCATCATCATCATCATCATCAACACCATCATCATAGTTCATCATCAACTTGATTTTCATCAGTATTATAATCACCCTCATCTTCGTGGGAGAGTGGCTTCAGTCGGGAGAAGGAAATCTGTAGGGCACAAAAAGCTACAATGCGAATCATCATCATCATCATTGTTAAC